>PGFW01002913.1:40951-51201 GCA_003123925.1 Haematobia irritans
GGGCGCCTATATCAAAAACTTAGCCGATACACAATATATTTGACATACCTCTTTATGGCTCTAAAATGCCTGTAGATTTCCAATTTCTGCCAAATTAGATAAAAACTACGGATTCTAGAAGCCTAAGAAGAAAAATCGGGAGATCGGTCTATATGGGGGCTATACCACAACATGGTCCGATAATCACCATTTTCGGCACACCTCTTTATGGTCCCAAAATACATATAGATTTCCAATTTCAGACAAATCGGTTTGTAAATATAGTTTCTAGACGACCAAGAAGTAAAATCGGTCTATGTGGGGGCTATACCAAACCATGGACCGGTACACCCCATTTTCGGCACACACATTTATGGTCCTAAAATACCTCTAGATTTTAACTTTACGGCAAATCGGATAGAAAATAAACTTTCTAGAAGCCGAAGAAGCAAAATCCGGAAATGGTCCATATGGGGGCTATACCAAACATGGACCGATATCACCCATTTTTAGCACCTCTTTATGGTCCTCATATACTCTAGATTTCCAATTTCAGGCAAATTGGGTAAAAACTAGGGTTTCTAGAAGCCAAGAAGTAAAATCGGGAAATCGGTCTATATGGGGGCTATATCAAAACATGGATCGATACTCACCATTTTCGGCACACCTCTTTATGGTCCTCAATACCTATAGATTTCCAATTTCAGGCAAATTGGATAAAAACCACGGTTTCTAGAAGCCCAAGACCCCAAATCGGGAGGTCGGTTTATATGGGGACTAGAGGTCTGCACAATTCCATTTGTAAATGCAGAGTACACGTGTACTTGCTACACGAGTACATCTATTTGAGAGAGTCGCAAAACTATTAGTACACATTTTGATGAACACCAAAAGCCACGAGTAAACTCTTGTTGCTACTCTGATGTCTTCACTACAACAAACACATATTCCTCTTTCTTCTTTATGAAGTGTACTCAGAGTGATCACGTCGAGTATGTTGCGAGAACAAAACTTCATAGAGTACTCTCATGTAACCACGTGCAGTTTCAGAAATACAAAAAAATAGTTACTTCCATAATATATTGTTTTGGTTTGTTATAAGAACGCGCAAAACGTTAAGGTAATGTGTGTGACAGACATAAATATATGAAATATGGTGATATACAGACATATCTCATGATTAATAATAATGGAAAGTTTGCTTTGACACATAACTGAGAAATACTGTGGTACCGACGTGAAGTGAAGAATAATCCATCGTTGTACTTTTTCTCAAGTACTTACATTTTTTATTGTTCGCTTTTGTTTCGGAACACATATTGCTTTTCGGATAAGTATTTTGGTGGGTAATTTGACGCAAGCAAGTGTTCTCTTCACTTCACTACTTGCGCTCTGAGAGAAAGACTGTGTATGTACTATATTCGACAGCGAATTGCATACATGTAGTGAAAAGTTATTCGATGCAGACCTCTAATGGGGACTATATCAAAACCTGGACCGATATAGACCATCTTCGAACTTGACCTGCCTGCAGACAAAAGACGAGTTTGTGCAAAATTTCAGCACGATTGCTTCATTATTGAAGACTGTAGCGTGATTACAACAGACAGACAGACATCCAGACATACAGACGGACAGACGGACATGCTTATATCATCTTAGAATGTCTCCCTGATCAAGAATATATATACTTTATATAGTCGGAAATCGATATTTCGATGTGTTACAAACGGAATGACAAACTTATTATACCCCCGTCACCATTCCATGGTGGTGGGTATAACAAGTATAACAGCACTAAGCTTCGGCGCGGCCCGAATCTGTAATACCCACCACCATGAACCAAATATTAGGGTTTCCTTTGAAATTTCAGGAGGGCTTGAGGACTTGAGGGCACTTCCCGAAGATAAATTTAAAGATTTCACCTATGAGGACTATATCAGATTCTGGATTTATAAGAACCATTTTTGTTTGAGTTTTAGAGGAATCATTAACATCTCTTGTAAGTGTGCAAGAAAATTATAAAATAACGTCTTGATTTGAAATCTTAAATCTGTAGAAGTAAAATCTGGAAATTTTACATTGAGTTTCAAGCAATATTCATGATCAGTGCGCCTTCTACACCCTGAAGAAGTGAAGTCGGTCTATATGGAGACATTACCAAATGGACCGATAAAAACTTAATCCGATACACTTTTTTGTGAGCCTAAAATACCAGAATATTTACAATTTCAGGCAAATCAGATAAAAACTACGGTTTCTAGAAACCCAAGAAGTAAAATCGGGAAATCGTTCTTATGGGGGCTATACTAAAATATGGACCGATACTCACCGTTTTCGGCACACCTCTTTATGATGCGAAAATACCTCTAGATTTTCAATTTCAGGTAAATTGAATAAAAACTGCGGTTTCTATAAGCCCAAGAAGTAAAATCGGGAGATCGGTCTATATGGGGGCTATACCAAAATATGGATCGATACTCACAATTTTTGGCACACCTCTTTATGGTCCTAAAATACCTCTAGATTTCCAATTTCAGACAAATTGAATAAAAACTACGGTTTCTATAAGCCCAAGATCCCAAATCGGGAGGTCGTTTTATATGGGGACCATAACAAAACATGGACCGATACTCACAATTTTTGGCACACGTATTTGTGGTCCTACAATACCTCTAGATTTTCAATTTCAGGATAAATTGAATAAAAACTGCGGTTTCTATAAACCCAAGAAGTAAAATCGGGAGATCGGTCTATATGGGGGCTATACCAATATGGATCGTTTCCAATATTTTTGGCACACGTATTTGTGTCCTACAATACCTCTAGATTTTCGCAATTTCAGGTAAATTGCAATAAAAACGCGGCGGTTTCTATAAGCCGAAGAAGTAAAATTGGGGAGATTCGTCTATATCGGGCCTATACGCAAAACATGGACCGATACTCACCATTTTTGGCCTACCTCTTATGATTCATCAAAAATCCTCTAGATTTCAAATTTCAGGCAAATTGGATAAAAACTACGATTTCTATAAGCCCAAGATCCAAATCGGGAGGTCGGTTTGTATGGGGACTATATCAAAACCTGGACCGATATAGCCCATCTTCGAACTTGACCTGCCTGCAGACAAAAGACGAGTTTGTGCAAAATTTCAGCACGATTGCTTCATTATTGAAGACTGTAGCGTGATTACAACAGACAGACAGACGGACATCGTTATATCGTCTTAGAATTTCTCCCTGATCAAGAATATATATACTTTATATAGTTGGAAATCGATATTTCGATGTGTTACAAACGGAATGACAAACTTATTATTACCCGTCACCATTCTATGGTGTGGGTATAAAATATGCGAAACAATTTAAATCTGAAGCAATTTTAAGAAACTTCCGCAAAAGTTTATTATGATGTATTCGCTCGATATATTATGTATTAGAAGTTTAGGAAATATAGAGTCATTTTTACACTTTTCGACTAAGCAGTGGCGATTTTACAAGGAAAATGTTGGTATTTTGACCATTTTTGTCGAAATCAGAAAAACATATATAGGGAAGCTATATCTAAATCTGAACCGATTTCAACACAAATTTGGCACGCATAGCAAATGCTATTTTACTCCTGTGCAAATATTCACTAAAATCGGAGTTAAAAATTGGCTCTGTGGTCATATGAATGTAAATCGGGCGAAAGCTATATATGGGAGCTATATTCTAAATCTGAACGATTTCAACCAAATTTGGCAGCGCACTAGTTCTACATGCTAATTCTACCTCCTGTGCAAAATTTCAATTAAAGGGAGTAAAGATTGGCACTATGGTGTCATATGAGTGTAAATCGGGCGAACGATATATATGGGAGCTATATCTAAATCTGAACCGATTTCAATAAAATTTGGCACGCATGACTACAATGCTAATTGTACTCCTAGTGCAAAATTTCAACCAAATTGGGGTAAAACTCTGGCTTTTGGGACCGTATTATTCCATATCAGGCGAAAGATATATATGCACACAAAAAAATTTCACGAAAATTTTTCCAATTAAAATTTTAATTGAGTTTTAAAAAATATTCAATTAAAAATTTAATTGATTCAAATAATTTTTTAATTGAAACAAAAATCAATCACAAAAATAATAGCATCAATTAATGTTTTAATTGGATCAATTAACTTTTTAATTGACCTTCAATTAATTTTTTAATTGATACTATCATTTCTGTGATTAAGACGATTTCAATTAAGAAATTAATGATCAATAATTCGTGATTGAATCAGAAAATTTTTTTTTGTGTGTGGGCGCTATATCTAAATCTGAACCAATTTCAATAAAATTTGGCACACTTTTCTATAGTACTAATTGTTCTTCTTGTGCAAAATTTTAAGCAAATTAGGGTAAAACTCTGGCTTCAGGGGCCATATAAGTCCATATCGGGCGAAATATATATATATGGGAGCTATATCTAAAACTGAACCGATTTCTTCCAAAATCAATAGGTTTCTATTCTGAGCCAAAACACATACTTGTGCCAAATTTGAAGTCGATTGGACTAAACCTGCGATCTAGACTTTGATTACAAAATGTGTTCACGGACAGACGGACATGGCTATATCGACTCAGGAGCCCACCCTGAGCATTTTTGCCAAAGACACCATGTGTCTATCTCGTCTCCTTCTGGGTGTTGCAACAATGGCAACTACCACCCAGAAAAAAGTGTCTGCGAAACTAAAGGAAAAAATGTTCATCAATTTAGTTTAGCCATTTTATTTCCATTCAGTTAATTTTTTGTGTCAAATAATAAAATTTACTGGTTTCAGTAAAAAAATCCTAAACTGAAAGCAGTTAGGAATAGTTCATTAACTAGAATAAGGCCATGGGTGTTCAACGGAGTCGGGTTGGCGACATTGTTACTTGCTATCTCTTTATTTTGGTATAATTTAATTTTATAACAACACAATTCAATAAAGAGTGATTACAGAGATATATTTAATTGTAGTCAACTGCACATAACAGGAAATTAATAATATTTTTAGTAAAAAACGATATGGCTCGTATATACCCGTATCGGTGTGACCTTAATTTTCCTAAATCTTGAAGCGTAGCTTTCTGTATCATTTACTGCTAAACCTTTTTGTATGGTCCGTAACAAAACATTTTGTTTCATGGATTATGGATTACGTATACTGCTTATTATAAGCTTTATTCCAAATCACTTTCGATTCATTATTTAGTTGATTATAAAATATACATACGATAGCGGGTGTACAATGCCAATGTAACGGGTGTGACACAGTCTTCAATCTTAGAGTGTAATACAGTAAAACAGACAATTGCAGAATGGCTTTTTTAAAAAAAATATTTATTTTATAGTCACAAAGATATATCATTACTTTCAGTTGTTCACTTAAACTTTATTGAAGAAAACTTCAAATAAAGAATAATAAAATAAAAATTTCATTTGGACACAAATATGCTTTTTAAAACTTAAAAAATGTCCTTTCTCATGACATGTTTATATCAGACTTATTTTTTCATGTTTCTCCAAGAACTGACTTCTAACTTTTGAATACGCTGTGCCGCGACCGTGCTAGGATATTGTAAAAGCATCACTTTTTTCAAATAATGCTTAGACCGATATTTTTAATTTTGGGTTGTAAGATGCTATCCAACTATTTTAAACTAAAATTTTGTGATATTCTTTAATACATTTTGAGAAAACATTAAAGTATATTTATTCCTTTTATTGCAGAACAATTAAAAAACATGTAACAATCCAATATGGAGTTGATTTTAAAATACTTTACGAAGCCTTCATGCAGTCACATCGTTCTCTTAATGACTTGTCCTATTGCCATCTACTGCACCTTTTGCCATGACTGTAGGAAAAAAAAACGGACCACAGATATTTCAACACCATAATCTTCCTTGGCAGTGAATATGGTTATAGCGATTTCTTGAATTGGCGGCACATCCGTCAGAATATATTATATACTTTGGTAATATGTTTGTGTTTTTGTGTTGAAGACCATTAAAAATTCGCAGGAACACCACACACAATATTTTGCTGTGTGTGAGATCGTCACTTATAATATACATAGGAATGACATTAAACTCCTTGTTCCGCATTTTCTTGTCCCTGCCAGGAGCGTAAATATTGTAGCTTGATTGGTGGCGCCCAATGTGGCGCTTTGGTCATTTCATCTTGGACAGTAATGGCAAAATGTTCTGCAAAATCTAACTGCAAGACGGCTTCGTTTTGGGAAAGCTTTGCTTTTGTCTCTTAAAAAAAGCGGCTTTGCTCGTTTTTAACAAAAACGTGAGTTTTGAATTTTAATAATTTTGAATTAAATACATTAAGTAGGCCTGCTACGGTGTCTTTCTGGGTAGTTATTTGTAAGCGTCCTTCGGAACATTGCAACCACTGTTTCCAATATATAGGCGTCAAGGTATCGTATTTAAGAGGTATGATATCGTTTACTCTGTCACAATTGCGCATTGGTTTGTCATACAATTTTCACTCTTTACATCGCAACCGAGCACATCCAAAATTTCTTTTGATGATGAGGGAACAGAAGGAAAATGCTGACGCAACAGCTTCTGTTAAAAACTTTAAATTTGAGTGATATACACATAGCAAGAAACATCATGTGGAATTACTAACATCGCAAATGGTTTTTTTCGGTCGGTATGAACAAAACTTAGACTTTCCGACTCTTAACGGTCGGATTTTCTTGTCTAAACTGATTTATAGACATCTCTAAGACTCATTATTAAAAATATCGTTTTTTGGAAATTTGAAATCCCGGGTTTTTCCAGTTATGGGATCTTTTATGATTTAAGTAATCTTTAATGCCGGGACATTGAACGACTTGATATCATCTCCGAATGAAAACTGCTGTTTTATATTGTGCATATCACCTCTTCAGAAATTGCGTTCTTTTTTTTCGGTATTATGCAAAGCCTTTGCTAATTCCGGAGGGTATTTCCAGAAGCGATTTCGGAACTAAAAGCAGCTTTCTTTTCGATGGATCCTTGCGGTAAGCTTTTTTTTTACGTTTAGTCAGGCTTTCTTCGCGACCTTTTTGGACTTTCTAAGATCAATATGAGAATTCGGAAGCGATTTTGCCCAGATCAAATACTTTCTCTCTTTTCTTCTGCACTCCTTTCGTCGCTCTCTATCTCTATTCCGGTTTTTCTTTCCAAACGCGGGTCCATTATCCATCACTTTTTCTTGTTATCATGGACGTTTCTTATCTCTTTCCCTTTCCTTTTTCCAGATGTTTTCTTTATTCCAGTGGATCTTTTTTCAAACTCAAAAACCGAAATTTTTGCATTCTATTTTGAATTCATATCTGAAATAATGATATAATCAATTAAACATTGACCACGATTTTTGTTAACCGGGGTGACGACTTTATAACGCAACTAATACTTAAATATTCAAGATGATACTGGAAATATCTTTAATGTAATTTTATAACAGGCTTAGTCGGACGCTACATGCACAAACTATATTATATATCATAACTATCTAAAATTTATAACAATTAAACTTTTTATATATTCCTGTATTCGGGTGTGTACAAAGAGACCCCTCCGTGTTACACTGAGCGCTTTATAGCCAATAAAAGATATTTTCAAAAAGTTTAAACGATTTTGCACTAACAATACTTGCAATATGTACTTTCATTGTGGACGAAGAAGGTCAAATACCATAAAAGGAAAATAGGTCGAAAAAATAGTGTTGCCAATTTGCCCAATTAAATGTAGTGCAGCCAACAATTTCATGGTACTCCATGGAAATGTCTTCTTACGAAAAAAACTGTTCCTTAATTTTAACAACTCTTCATGGATATTTAAAATTAGATTGTTCGTGATATCCGTTATGGTATTTTTTTCGCTAAAATCTGTTATATATTTTTAAATGAGCTGGGGTCAGTTTACGTGGAATCCCCGCATTTAATTTTTACTAATATTGGGTTTTCCTTCGCTGGGTATAAGATGTTACTACTGAAAGCAAAGAACCATTTTATTAACTGATAACAACAGCATTCGAAAAAAAACAAAAACCGAACTAAATACAAGTCCTCAAATTAGTAAAGTTCTTATAAATGATAAATTTATTTAATTTATTTTATTTATGTATATTCCCTACTGACGAAGTAATTGACAATCCTTTCAACTTAAGGAAACACACTTTTAGAATATAGGAAAATTTCCACTATCTTTCTTTTATCTACCTGTAATCGATGACTGTCGCATCGATATGTTTGCGGCGTGGGTTGTTTTAGTTGGAATCGCGTTGTATGGTATACGGAGAAATTGTTAAAAAATATTATAGTATAAATAATATAATAAACAATAAATATATAAAATATTTGTTATTTTTAAATTTGTGAGAAAATTTTTTGTTCTGGCAAGTTTCCCATAATTTGTTTCAGAAGCTTTGGTTTCGATCTTGCATATTGTATACATTTGTGAACAGTTTCCCGAGCCAAATACTTTCCTTTGATAGGCCAAAACCGTTGTCTCACCGTAGCAAGGAGTGCGGTAGGGCAGCAGTGCTTATTTTCCTTAGGTAACGATTCGAAGATTAATCGACTTATTGGGTCGACTCCTAGTTGTGCATCGAAGACACAGGCGAACGAAGAAAAGGAAACGATGTACTCGCCACGATGGCTTAGTGGAAACACAATTTATTGTTAAATTTACAATGACTTATAAACTAAAAAGTAAAATACTTCTTATTATAATTATAGATAAGTGTTTGATGTTATCTCGTCGTGTGGAAAATCCTTCACATAGATTTTATTACTATACGCATGTGGTAGCGAAAACCCTACATCACTCTTGCAGCCCTATCTCAAAACCCCGTTACAAACCCTAAATGTAGCAATGAAGAAGTGCCTTTTTCCAAACTCAGCAAAATGTCTTTGGGTTTGCACTGGATTTCTAAATAAAATTGCAAAATTCATATTGAATAAAATGCAGAAGAACTAAAATTAAATACCGCAAACTAAGCTGGTTAATCGAAAAAATTCAGTCTGCCAACAGATAATAAACTCTTAATATATGCAAGCATTAAAACCAATGTGGTTATATGGCATTCAACTATGGGGATGTGCGGTAAACAGTTCTATCGAGAAAATACAAAGGTTTCAAAACAAACTGATAAGAAGTGCACTAAACGCTCCATGGTATGTCCGAAATAGTGACCTCCACTGAGACATCAAAAATGACTACGATCAAAGAGGAAATTTCTAGAAATGCAGAAAAACATTTTATCCGCCTACAGAACCATACAAATCGCGAAGCCTGTAATTTACTTTCCAAACTTCCAATCAACCTAGAAGATTGCGCCGTTTCAAACCACATGATTTACTTACTCGCTTTAATATATGAAAGCCTCAATCCAAACAACAATTTTACAAGAATATTTGTCCTAACTTAATCTTAGGATATTTTAATTTCTATAAGTCTATTGATTGTTAATAAATAAACTACTGATTAGTCACTTCTTCATAATAGAGACTACACCCTCAAAAAAAATCGGTTCTGTATATATAACTCCTAAACACATATTTGCTTCAACAGCTATAATTACATTTTTGGTATTGCCAAAACTATTTATATTGATCTTTTCCAATATATAATATGTTTGAAAGCATATTGTCAAACATATAATTATGTTTGGGTATTAGTTCCAAACATTATGTATTTTTCCATCCAAATTCAATAATGTTGTCTTCCAAAAAACTATATGTTATTATATGAATATATAATATGTTTGGAAACGCTTTGATGGCAACATTGTTTAATTACAACATCAACATATCATTTGTCACTGATCTCTTGATCTTCGTTAAGTTCCTGATACGTGGCAAATTTCATTGGTTATGTAACATTTTCGAAATCTATATATACATCTGTTTTAATCCAATGAACTGTTTCTAACTTTTTATCTAACATACACTTCACTTCGTTTCTAACCTTTGCAAATATAAGATATACATTGAAGTATAAACCCCACTTACGTTTCATTGATTAACAGGTTATGGGCCCAGTGGAGTTTAACTAAATTGTTTGAGTATTTGCAAAGTTAAGTGGTAGTTTTTCTATTTAAAAATAGTGTTATTAGAAATGGTAGAGGAATCCATCCAAATTTTTCATCGGCTTCCAATGCCCATAACTATAGGTTATGGAAGTGGATGCGGTTTTGAAAGGCCAAGGACTACTTTCGATTGTTCAGGGCAAATCCAAATTCGATGATT
>PGFW01002916.1:9088-29906 GCA_003123925.1 Haematobia irritans
ACAAATGGACAAAATTCTCATTAGGAATAAAATTTGGACCAAATTTCCGATAGAAATAAATTTTTGAAAAAATTTCCTATAGAAAAAAAATTTTGAGAAAAATTTCTATAGAAATAAAATTTTGAGAAAAATTTCTATAGAAATAAATTTTTGAGAAGAAAATTTCTACTATGAAATAAGTTTTGAGAAAATTTCTTATAAAAATAAAATTTTGACAAAAGTTTCAATATAAATAAGATTTTGAGAAAAAATGCTATAGAAATAAAATTTTGAAAAAATTTTCTGTAGAAATAAAATCATGAGAAAATTTGCTATAGGAAAAAAATTTTTGACCAAATTTCCTATAAAAATAAAATTTTGACAATATTTTCTATAGAAATAAAATTTTGAGAAAAAATGCTAGAGAAATAAAATTTTGGAGAAATTTTCTGTAGAAATAAAATCTTGAGAAAAATTTGCTATAGACATAAAATTGAGAAAATTCTATAAAATAAAATTTTGACAAAATTTCATATAAAATAAAAATTTGACAAAATTTCACTATAGAAATAAAATTTTGACAAAATTTCTATAGAAATAAAATTTTGACAAAATTTCATATAGAAATAAAATTTTGAGAAAAAATGCTATAGGCATACAATTTGAGAAAATTTTCTGTAGAAATAAAAATTTGATTAATATTCGTTAGAAACATTCTTGATATGTAAATATATCGATAGAAGGACTAGATTATGCTAAAAAATACATGTTTTTCCAACTTTTCCAAAATATGAAAAATTTTTGCAAAAATATCCCATTCATCATCGGTCATGAATAAAAAATGCAAACTTTTTGGTCATTGAAAATCCATGCGGATATATTCCCTTTCCATTTTTGTATTCGTCGATATTTTGTGTGTCTGGCATTTGGATTAGAATGACACATACAGCAACTCCATCATAGTCATCTCTATTAATGTCAATACCCTATCCCGTCTATGTCAGTATACGTTACGTGGCCTCGTCATATATATCAGCGACAAATGTGTCTGTCTATCTGTCGCTGCATATGCCAGTACTTTTAAGGATTTTCAAATTTCGTAAGACTACCAAAAGTGGGAAGAACTGAAAATAATGTGGACTAAAGACTGATGATGGTGGTATGGTGTGGTGTGGTGCGGTGCGGTGACATACATGAAGTGAAGTTTTCGGAACACGTACCGTTTTTCTTGCTTCAATATGCACTGTAATCTCTAGATAAATTGCTCAATGTTTTCAGACAGTTTTCTGTTGAAGTTGCAGCAACTGTGCTTTCAGTGGCACTCCATGGTTGGCATTGCTATTCTCTCGCCTTTGTTAGTGGTAAATGGCTTTACTCTACCAGTGCAAGAGAAAATGGATATCTAATGAAATGAACTCGAAATCGCATCTACCTACAATTGAATGCACTGAATGTGAGTCAATTTATTCAGAATTTTTCGTTTGAATTAACTCCAAATGAATGTGAAATGTGGAGTGGTGCCAGGCAAATGTCAAATGCAAGACATTCAGATATAGCTATTTATGCAGAAATTATCAAAAATGCCAAAATGACAAATATTGTTTTCTGGATGCAACATGACTGTCACAGTACAAAAGTTTGAAAATACTTTTGTTTTGGAAATGCAAGCAGAGTCAAGGGCGTAGGTAATTTTATCTATAAAGGATACAATTTTGACAAAATTTGATATAGAAATAAAATTTTGACAAAATTTCCTATAGAAATGAAATTTTTACAAAATTTTATATGGAAAATTGAAATTTTGACAAAATTTCCCACAGAAATGAAATTTTGCAAAATTTTCCTATAGAAATGAAATTTTGAAAATTTTCCTATAGAAATGAAATTTTGACAAAATTTCGTATAGAAATGAAATTTTGAATAAAATTCACATAGAAATGAAAGTTTGAAATAATTTTCTTTAGATATGAAATTTCCTATAGAAATGTAATTTTGACAAAAAACAAATTGGGCAAACTTCATATAGAAATGAAATTTTGACAAAATTTCATATGGAAATAAAATTTTGACAGAACTTCCTACAGAAATGAAATTTTGACAAAACTTCCCATAGAAATGAAATTTTGACAAAATTTCCTATATAAATGGAATTTTTGACAAAATTTCCTACAGAAATGAAATTTTGACAAAATTTCCATATAGAAATTGGAAATTCATTTTATGAAACTAAAAATTTCCTATAGAAATGAAATCTTGACAAAATTTCCAATAGAAATGAAATTTTGACAAAATTTCCTATAGAAATGAAATTTTGACATTTCTATAGGAATGAAATTTTGACAAATTTTCCTATAGAATGAAGATTTTGAACAAAATTTCCTATAGAAATGAAATATTGACAAAATTTCCTATAAGAAATGAAATTTGACAACAATTCCATATAGAAATGAAATATTTGCCGTAAAAATTTCCTATAGAAATGAGATATTTTTGACAAAATCCTATTAGAATGAAATTTATGACAGAAATTTTCCATATAGAAATGAAATTTTGACAAAATTTTCGTATGGAAATGAAATTAAAAACATCCTAGATTTTCCCGTTTCTTTTGACAATTATTTAGCTAACAACAAAATTTATTTAAAGTTTAAAATTATGCTAGTTTTGAAAAGATTTGTATATGACTGAAATCTTAAAATGACAGACTTCCTTACAAAATTGAAATTTTGACAAAATTTCCTATAGAAATGAAATTTTGACAAAATTTCATATGGAAATGAAATTTTGACAAAATTTCCTATAGAAATAAAATTTTGACAAAATTTCATATGGAAATAAAATTTTGACAAAATTTCATATGGAAATGAAATTTTGACAAAATTTTCTTTTGAAATAAAAGTTTGACAAAATTTCCTATAGAAATGAAATTTTGACAAAATTTCCTATAGAAATGAAATTTTGACAAAATTTCCTATAGAAATGAAATTTTGACAAAATTTCCTATAGAAATGAAATTTTGACAAAATTTCCTATAGAAATGAAATTTTGACAAAATTTCATATGGAAATAAAATTTTGACAGAACTTCCTACAGAAATGAAATTTTGGCAAAATTTTCTATAGAAGTGAAATTTTGACAAAATTTCCTATAGAAATTTTGACAAAATTTCCTATAGAAATAAAATTTTGACAAAATTTCCTATAGAAATGAAATTTTGACAAATTTCGCATATAGAAAGAAATTTTTGACAAAATTTCTTAGCAGAAATGAAATTTTCGACAAAAATTTCCTATTAGAAATGAAATTTTGACAAAATTTCATATGGAAATAAAAAATTTTGACAAAAATTTCAATATGCGAAATGAAATTTTGACTAAAGTTTGCTATATAGAAATAAAATTTTGACAAAATTTCCTATAGAAATGAAATTTTGACAAAATTTCCTATAGAAATGAAATTTTGACAAAATTTCCTATAGAAATGAAATTTTGACAAAATTTCCTATAGAAATGAAATTTTGACAAAATTTCCTATAGAAATGAAATTTTGACAAAATTTCCTATAGAAATGAAATTTGGACAAATTTCCTAATAGAAATGAATTTTGACAAAATTCCCTTATAGAACATGAATTTTGACAAAATTTCCTATAGAATGAAATTTTGACAAAATTTCATATGGAAAGTAAAATTTTGACAGAAGCTTCCTACGAAATGATAATTTTGACAAAAATTCCTACAGAAATGAAATTTTGGCAGCAATTCCTATAAAGAAATTTGCAAAACTTACTATATTTTGACAAAAATTTTCCTATAGAAATGAAATTTTGACAAATTTCCTATAAGAAATGAAAATTTGACAAATCAAATAAAATTTTGACAAATTTCCTATAGAAATGACAATTGTTGACAAAATTTCATATGGGAAATGAAAATTTTGACAAAATTTCCGTATAGAACCTGAAATTTTGACACCAAAATTTTCCTATAGAGATGAAGATTTTGACAAAATTTCCTACAGAAATGAAATTTTGACAAAATTTCGTATGGAAATGAAATTAAAAAAAATCCTAGTTTTCCCCGTTTCTTTTGTTATTTAGCTAACAAAAATTATTTAAAGTTTAAGAATTATGCTTAAGTTGAAAAGTTGTGATATGACTGAAATCTTAAAATGACAGAACTTCCTTTTGACAGAACTTCCTACAGAAATGAAATTTTGACAAAATTTCCTATAGAAATGAAATTTTGACAAAATTTCCTAGAGAAATGAAAATTTTGGACAAAATTTCCTATAGAAAATGAAATTTTGACAAAATTTTCATATGGAAAATAAAATTTGACAAAATTTCATTTATGGAAATGAAATTTTGACAAAATTTCTATAGAAATGAATTTTGACAAAATTTCCCATAGAATCGAGTTTTTGACAAAATTTCATATGGAAATAAAATTTTGACAGAACTTCCTACAGAAATGAAATTTTGACAAAATTTCCTACAGAAATGATATTTTGGCACAATTTCCTATAGAAATGAAAATTTTGACAAAATTTTACTATAGAAATGGAAATTTTGACAAAATTTCCTATAAAATGAAATTTTTGACAAAAATTTCATATGGAATAAAATTTTTGACAGAAACTTCCTACAGAATGAAATTTGACAAAATTTCCTACAGAAATGATAATTTTGGCAGCAATTTCCGTATAGCAGAATGAAATTTTGACAAAAATTTCTATTAGAAATGAAAGTCTTGACAAAAATTTCCTATAGAAATGAAATTTTGACAAAATTTCCTATAGAAATGAAATTTTGACAAAATTTCCTATAGAAATGAAATTTTTACAAAATTTTATATGGAAATGAAATTTTGACAAAATTTTCTATATGGAAATGAAATTTTGACAAAACTTTCTATAGAAATGAAATTTTGCAAAATTTTCCTATAGAAATGAAATTTTGACAAAATTTCGTATAGAAATGAAATTTTGAATAAAATTCACATAGAAATGAAAGTTGAAAATAATTTTCTTTAGATATGAAATTTCCTATAGAAATGTAATTTTGACAAAAAACAAATTGGGCAAACTTCATATAGAAATGAAATTTTGACAAAATTTCATATGGAAATAAAATTTTGACAGAACTTCCTACAGAAATGAAATTTTGACAAAACTTCCCATAGAAATGAAATTTTGACAAAATTTCCTATAGAAATGGAATTTTGACAAAATTTCCTATAGAAATGAAATTTTGACAAAATTTCCTATAGAAATGAAATCTTGACAAAATTTCCTATGATGAAACTTGAAAATTCTTTAGAACATGAAATTTGACAAAATTTCCTATAGAAATGAAATTTTGACAAAATTCCCTATAGAAATGAAATTTTGACAAAATTTCCTATAGAAATGAAATTTTGACAAAATTTCCTTAGAAATGAAATTTTGACAAAATTTCCTATAGAAATGAAATTTTGACAAAATTTCCTATAGAAATGAAATTTTGACAAAAATTCCTATAGAAATGAAAATTTGCCAAAATTTCCTATAGAAATGATATTTTGACAAAATTTCCTATAGAAATGAAATTTTGACAAAATTTCCTATAGAAATGAAATTTTGACAAAATTTCGTATGGAAATGAAATTAAAAACATCCTAGTTTTCCCCGTTTCTTTTGTTATTTAGCTAACAAAAATTATTTAAAGTTTAAGAATTATGCTTAAGTTGAAAAGTTGTGATATGACTGAAATCTTAAAATGACAGAACTTCTACAGAAATGAAATTTTGACAAAATTTCCTATAGAAATGAAATTTTGACAAAATTTCATATGGAAATGAATTTTTGACAAATTTCTAGTTAGAAATTAAAAGTTGACAAAATTTTCATTATGCGCAAATAAAATTTTTGACAAAATTTCATTATTGGAAATGAAATTTTATGACAAAATTTTCTTTTGAAATAAAAAGTTTTGACAAAATTCCTATAGAATGAAATTTTGACAAAACAAATTGCTGGCTTCTTATTAGAAATTGAAATTTTTGACAAAATTTCATATAGGAAATGGAAAAACTTTTGACAAAAATTTCTATAGAAATGAAATTTTGACAAAATTTCCTATAGAAATGAAATTTTGACAAAATTTCCTATAGAATAAATTTTGACAAATTCTATAGAAATGAAAATTTGACAAAATTCCTATAGAAATGAAATTTTTTTGACAAATTTCCATAGAAATGAAATCTTGACAAAAATTTCCTATAGAAATGAAAATTTGACAAATTTCCTATAGAAATTGAAATTTTGGCAAAATTTCCTATAGAAATGAAATTTTTTGACAAAAATTTCCTTATAAGAAATAAATTTTGACAAAATTTCCTATAGAAATGAAATTCTTGACAAAATTTCCTATAGAATGAAATTTGACAAAATTTCCTATAAATGATTAAATTTTAGAATGAAATTTTGACAAAATTTCCTATAGAATGAATTTTTACAAAATTTTATATGAAATGAAATTTTGACAAAATTTATCAATGGAAAATGAAATTTTGACAAAACTTTCTATAGAAATGAAATTTTGCAAAATTTTCCTATAGAAATGAAATTTTGACAAAATTTCGTATAGAAATGAAATTTTGAATAAAATTCACATAGAAATGAAAGTTTGAATAATTTTCTTTAGATATGAAATTTCTATAAAATGTAATTTGACAAAAACAAATTGGGAAACTTCATATAGAAATGAAAATTTTTTGACAAAAATGTTTCCACCTATGGAAAGTAAAATTTTGACAGAATTCCTACAGAAATGAAATTTTGAACAAAACTTCCCATAGAAATGAAATTTTGACAAAATTTCCTATAGAAATGAATTTGACAAAATTTCCTATAGAAAATGAAAATTTTGACAAAATTTCCTATTTAAAATGAATTTGACAAAATTTTCCTTAGAAATGAAATCTTGACAAAATTCCTATAGAAATGAAATTTGACAAAATTTCCTATAGAAATGAAATTTTGACAAAATTTCCTATAGAAATGAAATTTTTGACAAAATTTCCTAAGAAATGAAATTTTTGACAAAATTTCCGTATTAGAAATGAAATTTTGGACAAATTTCCTATAGAAATTGAAATTTGAAGAAAATTTCCTATAGAAATGAAATTTTGATCAAAATTCTATAGAAATGAAATTTTGACAAAATAAAATTTCCTATAGAAAGCTAGAAATTTTGACAAAATTCGTATGGAAATGATTAAAACATCCTAGTTTTCCCCGTTTCTTTTGTTATTTAGCTAACAAAAATTACTTAAAGTTTAAAATTATCTAAGTTGAAAAGTTGTATATGATGAAATCTTAAAATGAAAACTCCGTACAGAAATGAATTTTGACAAAATTTCTATAGAATGAATTTGACAATTTTATTGCGAGAAATTTGACTTATAAATAAGTTTGAAATCTTAATGGATAAAATTACAAATCTCATATGAATATTTGCAAATTTGAAAAAGTTTGAAAATTTTATGAAAATTGATCCCTAATAAAATTTTACCATCCTTGATGATTTGACAAAAATTCCTATAGAAATGATTTTGAATTCATTGAAATTTTGACAAACTATCTCAGAAGATCACAGAGTAATTGCAATTCAAGAAATTGCAATTTTTGAATAATTTGACAAAATTTGCCTTATGAATGATTTGAAAATCATAAAATGATTTGCAATTCTAAATAAATTTTCAACTAAGAAATTGAATTTTGACAAATTTCTAAGAAATATTTTGAAATTCATGATAAAATTTTACCAATTATAATAAATTTTGAATTCCTATAAATGAAATTTTGACAAATTTCATATGTGAAAATGAAATTTTGACAAAATTTAATATGCGAAAAACTGAAATTTTGACAAATATTTCTATAAGAAATGAAACATTTTGACCAAAATTTTCCTTATAGAAATGAAATTTTGACAAAATTTCCATATAGAAATGCAAATTTTGACAAAATTTCCTATTAGAAATGAAATTTTGATCAAAATTGTCCATATAATTAATGAAATTTTGACAAAAATTTTCTATAGAATAATGAAATTTCTGACAAAAATTTCTATAGAAATGAATTTGACATAAATTTCATATGGATAATACACAATTTTAGGACAGACACTTCTTACAGAAATGGAATATTTATGACAGAATTTCCTACAGAAATGAAATTTTTGCGCACAAATTTCTATAGAAATGAAAATTTTGACAAAATTTCCTATAGAAATGAATTTGACAAAATTTCCCTATAGAAATTTTGAAATTTTTGACAAAATTTCCGTATAGAAATGAATTTTGACAAAATTTTCATATGGAAATGAAATTTTGACAAAATTTCCTACTAGAACTGAAATTTTTGACAAAATTTCCTATAGAGGATGAATTTTGACAAAATTTCCTACAGAAATGAATTTTTGGACAATAATTTCGTATGGGAAATGAAATTAAAAAATTCCTAGTTTTCCCCGCTTTCTTTTTCGTTATTTTAGCTAAAAAAATTATTTTAAAGTAGAATTATGCTTAAGTTGAAAAAGTTGGTGATTTATGACCTGAAATCTTAAAATGACAGAACTTCTTTTTGACAGAACTTCCTACAGAAATGAAATTTTGAACAAAAATTTCCTATAGAAATGAAATTTTTGACAAATATTTCCTTAGAGAAATGAAATTTTGACAAAATTTTCCTAAGAAATGAATTTTGACAAAATTTCATAATGAGCAAATAAATCTTTGACAAAAATCTCATATGGAAAGTGAATTTGACAAAATTCCTATATAGAAATGAAATTTTTGACAAAATTTCTATATAGAATGAATGTTTTGACAAAATTTCATATTGGAAATAAAATTTTGACAGGAACTTCACTACAGAAATGAATTTTGACAAAATTTCTATAGAAAGTGAAATTATTGACCAAAATTTCCTATAGAAATGAAATTTTACAATAACAAAATGAAATTTGACAACAATTCTATAGAAATGAAATTTTTGACAAAATTTCCCATAAGAAATGAAATTTTGACAAAATTTCCATATAGAAATTGAATAATTTGACAAATTTCATATATGAAAATAAAATTTTGACAGAACTTCCTGGCAGAAATGAAATTTTGGACAAAATTTCCTACAGAAGAATTTCTGCACAATTTCCTATAGATAAATAATTTTGACAAAATTTCCTATAGAAAATGAAATTTTGACAAAAATTTCCTATAGAGAAATGAATTATTTGGAAAAAACAAAAATTTCATATGAAATAAAATTTTGACAAACTCCTACGAGAAATGAAATTTGGCAAAATTTCCTATAGAAATGAAATATTTTGACAAAATTTCCTATAGAAATGAAATTTTGACAAAATTTCCTATAGAAATGAAATTTTGACAAACTTTCCTATAGAAATGAAATTTTGACAAAATTTCGCTATAGGGACAATGAAATTTTGACAAAATTGTTCCATATATAAATGAAATTGCCTAAATTCGTAAGAAATGAAATTTGACAAAATCCAGAAATGAAATCTTTCAAAATTTCCTGCTAGAAAGAAATCAAAATGTCCGATAGAAATGAAATTATTGACAAAATTTCGTATAGAAATGCAAATTCACAAAGTTCGTATAGAAATGAACATTTTGAATAAAAATTCCTCATAGATAATGCAAAAAAAAACCAAAAAGTTTGAAAATAAATTTTCTTTTAGATCTGAAATTTTGACAAAATTTCCACAGAAATGTAATTTTGACAAAAATGTATAGAAAATATAAATAAATTTGACACAAAAGCAAATTGGGAAACTTGCATATTAGAAAAGAAAATTTGGGAAAAATTTTCTATAGAACAAATTGGCAAACTCCTATAAAAATTAATTTGAAAAAATCCTATTAGACATGAAATTTGGCAAAACTTACTATGGAAATAAAATTAAAAATAAATCCTAATCCATTTTCCATTTGTTAATTTAGCTACCAAGAATTACTCAAAGTATAAAAAATTTATGTTTAAGTTGAAAAGTTGTGATATTTAACTGAGCTCTTAAAATGTAATTATTAAATTATTGTGTAAAATTAATTTATTCAAAATCTTCCTATAGAAATGAAAATTTGACAAAACTTCGTATAGAAATGAAATTTTGAATAAAAATTCCATAGAAATGAAATTTTGACAAAAATTCCTATAGTAATGAACTTTTGACAAAATTTTCTACAGAAATGAAATTTTGAATAAAATTCCCATAGAAATGAATTAAAAAAAAAATCCTGTAGAAATGGTATTTTGCCAAAATTTCCTAAAGAAGTGAAATTTTGACAAAATTTTCTATAGAAATGAAATTTTGACTAAAAACAAATTGGGTCAATTTCATATAGAAACGACATTTTGAGAAAATTTCCTATAAAAATGAAATTTTGAAAAAATTTCCTATAAAAATGAAATTTTGACAAAATTTCTTATCGAAATGAAATTTTGACAAAATTTCCTATAAAAATGAAAGTTTGACAAAATTTCACATAGAAAAGAAATTTGGCAAAATTTCTTATCGAAATGAAAGTTTGACACAATTTCCTATAAAAATGAAAGTTTGACAAAATTTCTTATAAAAATGAAATTGTGATAAAATTTCCTATAGAAATGAAAATTTCAGACAATTTGAAATTTTTTGAACACTTCCTATGGAAATGAAATTTTGACGAAATTTCCTATAGAAATGAAATTTTTACAAAATGTCTTGTGGAGATGAAATTTTGAGAAAATTTCCTAAGGAAATGAAATTTTAAGAACAAACAAATTTCCGATTAAAATAAAAAAAATTACAAAATTCTTGGATTGTGCATGAAACTCTTAGCCTTATCCCCTTTATTTCCAAAAATTGTATGTCCATTGCTTTTAGTTTGGAAAGTAATTTCATTAGTATATTCATGGTCGTTAATGAGACTGTAACACTTTATCCCAGCACATAGTGCAAACTCTTGTGCTACAATATCAAGACCATCATAAAATAAATTCTCAGACAAAGAGCCATATATCGAGATATATGAATATCCCATTATATGGACATTTTGAGTTCACTACTTCAAGAGGTTGATGTACTTGATGTCTTGCAACAACAACCCATCAATTTTGTAGTGGTGGCAAAAATTCATTCCGAGTTGTTTTTTCAGCGTATGAAGAGGAGTGTAAAAATGGTGCTTATGGTTTTATTTCATCATCATCATAACAAATCTTCACAGCTAGACATGGGATTAGTATTTCACATATCTTTAAATGGTGGACCACACTTTGACACTTGTCTCTATAAATATGACTCGAAATGAAATGGAAACATTTGATGTAGAATTTTCAGAATTCTTAGTAATCACTTTACGATGCATGTGTGAGATGCTTAATGGTAGATAGTCTCACATGAAAGTGTAATAATTAGTTTTTTTTGTTGTTTTTGTGTTCACACTCAAGTATCGGTTAATGGAAAATGTTTGCCAAGGCACTATACAGAAAAATATGTTAGTTCAATGCCTTAGGTCAATGGGATAGTTAGACATGTTGGAAGATGTAAGGACGGTGTTAATTTCGGACCGACTTAAGCCCATCAGGCAACCATTGTGGATTACTAAACAGCAGACGTTTAGAAATTAAAGTATAAACTGTGGCGATGTGAACAGAATGGTCAATGCTGATCAGAGAACTCCACGACGAGGTAAGCTATCACCATTACTGTGAGTGACCAATATTCACAATCTATTACGAATTATGGCCAAAGAGGAATGTGAACGCGTTTGCTAGGATGTTGCAGGGTCTACATGAGAGCAGATCTTGCCATGAGTAAGTCTTATGCTTTGGTCACACTAGGCAAATATTTGACATAAATCAAAAGAGAATCCGTCTCCACAGCCAAACCAACGGAAATTTTTAGCTCATATTGGATATATAAAATCATGGTAGGATTATTTTTCAAAAACCGTATCTAGATATTTGGAAAATGGTTCTGGAAAAATGTTTGAGACTTATTTTTGTCAAATATTTGCCTATGGCTATGGTCACAGCCTTAGAGGTTGGAATGTGAACCAGGAGAAGACAGAGGTATGCCTATGCCCGTGGCAGAATTGAATAGCTCAATAATCGAGCAGCCTCTTTTAGGCCAGATCGTGTCATGCCATTTCATAAGATTACTCACTATTAGCTTATGAAGAAACTTTATTGGAATAGCAAATTTAAATAGAGGTCTGAGAACATATATTGGGCATATTGCAGACGAGCGTTAAGGTTAAACGATATGAGGTCTGAAACCAAACATCAATCAATGGATATACGAGAGCTTAATTAAGCCAATTCTAATACAGGTTGGCTGATATGTAATGCGACAAACTAAAGTTATATTTGCGATCTGCGGTATTTCGACCCATTGCCGACCAAGCGCCGTCTTGAAATGATCGATATTTTTGATAGTTTTTAGTGCCAAAATGGCTTCGCAGCAAAAGTTCCTTGGACTGGAGCATTGTGATGGCCATTTCGCGTAGAAATGAAGCGGAGGACTCCGATTTTCTTAGTTTGGCTTGCGTGAGTGCGGGTGGTGCTGAGTTTCTGTTGAATGTCCGTGGTCTGAAGCTGAAATTGTTCTTCCAGGCTTCAATACTGTCAGGACAGTTATTTTGATCTCACAGTTCGATGAATACTAGGCGCCGTTAACGGGCGGTCCACACCATTACCATTTGAACACTACTAGTTCTGCTGGTCACAGCGAAACAATACCAATTTTTTCAATTTTAACAGATTTTAAATTAATTAAAAAAAGTAGAAAAATTTTGTCAACATTTTATTTCTATAGAATTTAGTAAAATTTATTTCTATAGAAATTTCGCTGAAATTGTATTTCCTTTAGAAAACTTTATTAAATTTTTTATAGACAATTTAGTCAAAACTTCATTTTTATGACATTTTTGTCACCCTTTCAATTTTTATAGGAAATTTTTGTAAAAATTTTGTTTTTCTATGGGAAGTTTGTAAAATTGCGTCTTATTCTCAATTTTTTGATCAAAATTTAATTCTATTGGAAAAATTTCTTTAAATTTTTGTCAAAAATTTTCATTTCTATAAGGAAATTTTGTCAAAATTTTATTTCTATATGGAAATTTTGTCAAAATTTTTATTTTTTATAGGAAAATTTTTGTCAAAATTTTAATTGCTATAGGAAATGTTTTGTTCAAAATTTCATTTCTTATAGGAAATTTTGTTTCAAAACTTCTATTCTTAGTAGGAAATTTTAGCAATTTTCATTTCTATGGGATATTTTTTGTCAAATTTCAATTTTCTAATAGAAAATTTTTTATCAACATTTTCATTTCTATAGGAAATTTTCTGAAAATTTTAATTTCTATAGAAAATTTTTGACAAAAAATTTTTTCTATATGAATTTAGTTCAAAATTTAATTTCTATAGGAAATTATGTCAATTTCATTTTTTATAGGAAATTTTTGTCAAAATTTCGTGTTCTATGGGAAAATTTGTCAAAATTTCGTTCTATACTGAAAAGGAAATATTTGACAAATTTCATTTCGTATGGGAAAATTGTGTTGAAAATTTATTTATATGGGAAATTTTGTCAACATTTCATACTTCTATAGAATAATTGTGTGAAAAATTTCATTTCTATAGGAAAATTTTTAAAAAATTTTATTTCTATAGAAACTTTGTTCTAAAATTTCATTTCCATAAAGAGCATTTTGTCAAAATTTCACTTCTATAGAAAATTTTGGCATAAAGTTTTCCTTTCTATAGAAAATTTTGACAAATTTTTCGGTTTCTGTAGAAATTTTGTCAAACTTTCATTTCTATAGAAATTTTCTGAAAATTGTATCCTCTATAGAAAGCTTTGTCAACATTTTTTTTTTATAGACAATTTCGTCAAAATTTGCATTTTTATATGTAAATTTTGTCAAAATTTTCGTTTTCTATATGGGAAAATTTGTCAAAACTTAATTTCTGCTAGGAAATTTTGACAAAATTTAAGTTCTGTAGGAAATTTTTGCAAAATTTGACTTTTTTTAGGAGAGTTTGACAAAATTTAATTTCTTGAGGGAATTTTGTCAAAATTTCATTTCTATAGCAAATTTTGTTCAAAATTTCATTTCTATAAGCAAATTTTGTCAAAACTTCATTTCTATAGAAATGTTTTGTGAAAATTTCATTTCTATAGCAAATTTTGGTGAAAATTTCATTACTATAGGAAATTTTTGTTCAAATTTCATCTATTTCGTATAGCAGATATTTTTCATGTCTATAGGAAATTTTTTTCAAAAATTTTCATTTCTTAGGAAATTTTTGACAAATTTTAATTTGCCTTAGGAAATGCTTGGCAAATTTTCATTTCTTAGGCAATCTTGTCAACATTTTCATTTCTATACGGATATTTTTTGTTCAAAATTTCATTGTCTATTGAATTTCTTATTCAAAATTTCATTTCTATAGGAAATTTGACAAAATTTATATTTATGAAGATTTTTGACTTTGACTTTATTTCTATTAGAAATTTTGTCAAATTTCATTTCTATAATGAAATTTTATGCAAAAATTTTATTTCTATGGAATATTTTTTGAAAATTTTCAATTTGCTATAGGAAATTTTTTCAAAAATTTCAATTTCTTATAAGGATATTTTTGTCAAAAATTTCATTTCCTTAGGAAATTTACTCAAAATTCATCTCCATAGAAATTTTGTAAATTCAATGATTCTTTATAGGAAATTTTCTCAAAATTTCATTTCTTATAGGAAGATTTGGTCAAAATATTTCTAACTTGTCGGAAATTCATTTCTCTATAGGAAATTTTGTCAAAATTTCATTTTTATAAGAAATTTTGTCAAACTTTCATTTTTATAGGAATATTGTCAAACTTTCATTTCGATGCAAAATTTTGCAAAATTTCATTTGTCTAGTTGAAATTTTGCAAATTTCATTTGTTATAGGAAATTTTCAAAAAAATTCATTTCTAACAAATTTTGCAAAATTTTATTCTTAAGGGTTATTTTCGAAATTTATTTTATAGGAAATTTTCTCAAAATTCAGTTTCTATACAAAGACCCAATTTTGTTTAAAAATTTCATTTCTAATAGAAATTATTGTCAAACATTTCATTCTCTAGGAAATTTTGCAAAATTACCATTTCTATAAGGATTTTTGTTTAATTCATTTCTATAGGAAATTTTTTAAAAATTTCATTTAGTAGAAATTTTTGTCAAAGTTTCATTTGCGTATAGAAGTTTTTGTCAAAATTTCTTTCATAGGAATTTTTATTAAAAAATTCATTTCTATAGCGAAGTTTTTCCAAATTTTATTCTATAGGAAATTTTGGTCAACATTTTCAATTTTCTTTAGGAAATTTTGTCAAAATTTCAATTTTTATAAGGAAATTTTGGTCAAAAATTTCATTTCTGAGCAGAAAATTGTGTGCAATTTTGCAATTTCTAAATAGAAAATTTCTTAAAATTTTGTCAAAAAATTCATTTCTAATAGAAAATTTTTGTGTGCGAATTTCAGTTTCTATAGGAAAAATTTCTTAAATTTTTACCTTCTTTATAGAAAACTTATGGGGCTAATTTCATTTCGATAGAGCATTTCTTGTCAAAATTTGTCATTTCTATAGAAATTTTTGACATTAAGCTTTCTTTCTGTAGAAAAAATTTGAAACAAAAATTTGCGTTCTGTAAGGAAATTTTGGTTCAAAATTTCATTTCTATAAGAAGCATTTTTCTGAAAAATTCTATTTCTATAGAAACGTTTGTCAACATTTTTTTTTTATACACCAATTTTCGGAAAGATTTAAAATGGAAATTTTTGTCAAAATTTTCATTTCTTTTTAGGGAAATTTTGCAATATTTTTATTTCTGTAGGAAAGTTTTTGTCAAAATTATCATTTTATGGGAAGTTTCTGTCAAAATTATTACCATAGATTTTAAATTTCATCATAGGAAGATTTTGTCAAAATTTATTTCTTGAAGGGAATTTTGTCAAAATTTCATTTCTAAATAGGAAATTTGGTCAAAAATTACATTTCTTGGAGGAAATTTTGTCAAAATTTCCTTCATAATTTTGCAATTAATAAGGAAACTTTTGTCAAAATTTCATTTCTGATAGAAGATTTTGTCAAGAATTTCATTTCTATAGGAAATTTTGTCAAAATTCATTTCTATAAGGAAATTTTGTAAAATTTGATTTCTAAATGGAAATTTGTCAAAATTTCAATTTCTCATAGGAAATTTTTTGTCAGAAATTGCATTCATGATTTCAAAATTTTATTGATATAAATATTTTTATGTCAAAATTTAATTTCTAATAGGAATTGTGAAATCATTTTGTAAGAATCAAAAATTTCATTTCTATATGGAAATTTGTAAAAATTTCATTTCTAATAGGAAATTTGTCAAAAGATTTATTTCTTAAGGAAATTTTGTCAAAATTTCATTTTATAGGAAATTTTGTCAAAATTTTCATTCTTCTATAGAAATTTTGCAAAATTTCATTTCTATTAGGAATTCTGTCAAAATTTCCCTATTTCAATTAGAAATTTTTGTCCAAAATTTCATTTGCTATAGGAAATTTTGTCAAATGTTCATTTCTATAGAAATTTTGTCACAAATTTTCATGTCGATAGGAAATTTTGTCAAAATTTTTTTATATCTTAGGAGGTTTTGTCAAAATTGTTTATTTCTATTAGGAATATTTTGTCAAAATTTTATGGCTATAGGAAATTTTGTCCAAATTTCATTTGCTAATAGGAAATTTGGCAAAATTTCATTCCTGATAGGTAATTTTTTTATATAGGAAATTTTTGCTTCAGAATTTCATTTCTATATGGAAAATTTTGTCAAAAAATTCTGCAAACTTTCTAGCAGGTTGCAAAGACCCCCAAAGCAAAATTAATCACTAGATATGCTAATGCCTGAGGCCTAATGCGAACTTTTAAGGGAATTTAGCTTTTACATACAACGGTAATTTGAATATGACAAAAATGTCATATTCAAATACCTAGAAGCAAATGGATCAAGTCACAGAACAACCAAACCTAACAGCCTATGATGCCCTTTATCGGATCAGCTGGCCCCGGTTAAGACACGGGTGCAGGCAACCTTCATGAGTTTATCTTAATGACATGCTAAGCCTGACTATTTAAATAAAACAAAGTTTCCCTATTTACCCTGGGGCAATATGACGATTTTTGATCTTTGCTATCGATTAAACCAAACCCATACTGCACGGTGATTTTTATTTTCCAGTTATTAAAAATGCCATCGCATTTTCATTTTGAATTTAAATTATAATACAGGAACTGCAAATATAAACTTACACTTCCTCGCCTTAATGAGTTCTTTTGGGGTGAACTTGGTCACGCCCGTTTTCAATTCTTAATCAGAAATGTTTGATCGCTGCAAAACAGAAAGACAAATAAATGGGGGTAAATATTAATGGACACAGTAGAAACAGTTGGAACTAATAAATTAATTATTTAAATTGGCATTTTTAGCATTCGCATATTCAGATATGAAAAAAAAAAAGCACAATAACGTTTTCAAACAAATGTAGTCCAAGAAACAATACAAACCGACGTTGTGCATAAGAAATATTCTGCTGATCGCATATAAACTGTAAAAGTAATAGATTTATAATTTTGATTAACGACCTGCATCCTGAGCATATAACTATTGTGCCCATTAAAGTTCACCTAATTAAAAATGTTATAAATTATTAATTTTCAATAAGTAACAGTCATGTAAACAGTATAATATATTGTATTGTATAATGGTGGGATGGATTAATCGAAAGGAAGTCCTGGCTATAATCGTTTGTAAATATCATGTTGTGAAGAATTAAATAATGAAACTAATCGGTAGATGTATTTTTTTAACTATCGACTGAACTTTTGTATGCCATTTTAATAGACAACATTTATATATTTTGATCGCGGTTGGGGAATCTCTTCCTTGAAACTAATACAGTAAGCTGTTCGCGGGACATCATCACGCAGCAGCCGCTCGCTTCATTCTAGCTGGTCGAATTGGCCCAAGTGAGCCCCAACTTCCAGCCGCGGAGAAGCGGCGGACTCGCAGACGAGCGTTGCCAGCAATGAATTTTTATTTGGACAAGCATTTTCCCCGAAATTGGCGCAAAACTCGTAAACCAGCGGACCATTTTTTTTCAATAAATTAATATGATTTAATGAGTTAAATTTTTCCAAAATTTTACTTTTTTATTTCTATATCTTTCTGATAGAAAATTTTGTCAAAATTTTTATTTCTAAAGAAATTTTATCAAAATTTTATTTCTAATAGAAAATTTTGTCAAAATGTTGGTTTGCTAAAAAAAATTATGTCAAAATTTCTATGTTCTATACGAAAATTTTTGTCAACATTTTATTTTAATATAAATTTTTTATTTCTATTTCTTTCTATAGGAAATTTTGTCAAAATTTTATTCTAAAGGAAATTTTTAATCAAAAATTTTATTTCTATAGAAAATTTTGTCAAAAATGTTTGTTTTCTAATAAAAATTTGCAAAATTTTAATTTCTGTAGAAAATTTTGTAACTGTTTTATGTTTTAGCAAGAAAATTTTGTCAAATTCTACTTTCTATAGAAAAAAGTTGTTAAATTTTGTCAAAATTTTATTTCTGTAGAAAATTTTTGAAATTTTGTTAAAATTTTATTTCTAAAAGTAAAATTTTGTCAAGAATTGTTATTTTCTATAAGAAATTTTGACCAAAATTTTTATTTCTATGAAAATTTTGGACAATTTTTTTTTCTGTAGAAAAGTTGACAAAATTTTATTTCTATCGAAAATTTGTCAGCAAAATTTATTTCTATACAAAATTTGTTAAAAATTTTATTTTTATTGAATTTTGTTAAAATTTTAATTTGTATAGAAAATTTTGTTAAAATTTTATTTTATCAGAAAATTTTTTGTTAAAATTTTATTTTTATAGAAAATGTTGTTAAAATTTTTATTTTTATAGCAAAATTTTGTGAGAAATTTTTATGTCTGTAGAAAAATTTGGTCAAAATAGTATTTCCTAATAGAAAATTATTCTGCACAAATTTATTTCTAAATGAAATTCTTTTAAACAAAATTTTCCTTGCGCTGGTAAAAATTCTTGAAATAATTTTGTATCTAATACAAAATTAATTAAAGTTTATTTCTGTACAAATATTTTTGGCACAATTTTATTTCTACAGAAAATTTTGTCAAAATTTTATTTCTGTAGAAAATTTGTAAATAAAATTAACGATTTGACGAAAATTAACCAAAATCAACCAAATTTCATCTTGGTCCGACTATCGGACCAAAATTTAAAAATAATAATTTTTGGACGGCAATTTTGGTCGGCGATGCAACCCTGCAACCCTGTCCTCGGCAGACGGAGCGTGATGAAGCGCCGTCGTGCTAACCCTGCTGATCCATAGAATAGAATCAATAGAGTATTAGTAGATAGTGCGACGAGCACAAGCGAACAGCTGGTTAGAGGCAGCTGAAGCAATGTACTTCTAGCACAGGAAGCAGGTAATTGTGGTCAACAGTGAGCAGCCCTCTCGAAGCCCCACTACTAGGGATGAATGGTATTTCAGTCACTTTTGGCGTATGTGAGCAGTGAGCTGGATGCCGGAAGAGGTTGCGCGCACATTGTTCAACGACCTGTGTGTCCGAGCATCCGAGAGTGATAGAGTGAAAAGGAAGCCATTCCTCGCATCCGTGTCTTGCGAGCCGATGACAGCAGCACAATTTACGAAATAGGGCGAAGTTTACCGATGTCATCAAAATAAAGCGCGAAACCATCCAAAGGCGGCTGGACGCTGACGGAACATAATGAATTATCGTGATGTATTTTTTAACATATCGCTGAACTTTTTTTATGCCATTATAATCGACACATTAAGATTCTTGAACGGCGTTTTGGGAATCTTTCCTTGAAAACTAAATAAGCAGTAGCTGTTCCGGGACATCATTTCAACGGCAGCAAGCCGTGCGCTCATTCCAGCTGGTCGATTGCCCAAGTGGAGGCCCAACTTCGCCAGCCGAAGGCGGGCGGATCGCAGACGAGCGTGATGAACGCCGTCGTGCTACGCGCCTAGCCAGATCCTAGAAATCAGGAACTGAATGCTAGAGATTAGTTAGATAGTCGACGAGCACAAGGAGAAACACGTTTGGTTAGAGACTGAAGCAATGTATTCTAGGCAGCAAGGAACAGGTAAATTGTGGCAACAGTTGAGAAGCCGCTCTCGAACCCCCCACTATCTAGGGATTGATGGTATTTTCAGTCTAGCTTTTGGCGACAGTGACAGTGACTGATTCCGAAGAGTTTCGCCACATTGTTCAACGCGATGTTTGTCGAGCACCCCGAGAAGTGATAGAGCGAAAAGGAGAGCCAATTCCTCGCATCCGTGGTCTCCCGAGCGCGATGACACACCACAATTTTACATAACCGAATTAGCGCGATGTTCATCAAATAGCGCGAAACATCATAAGCGCTTGGACCAGCTGACGGAATTTCTATGGCTAATGCTGAAGCATCTGGGAAATACTGGGAGTTGAGTACTTGAGCCAGACACCTCAATTTTGTGCCTTAGAATCGCTGCATTATACCGCCGATGTCTGCGAAAAATGGATAGGATAATTCCACTACTGAAACCAGGCAAAGACTGGCGAGTAAGGGCGAATGCGTACAGACGCGATCTTTCTCTTCTCTCGCCAGTAGCGCCAAGACAATATCAGCTACAGGACGGCAGAAGTGCGCAGGCAGTTGAATATTAGTGTC
>PGFW01002917.1:1456-14599 GCA_003123925.1 Haematobia irritans
ATTGAATGACCAAATATTATAGGAAAATTCTGTTTAAAATATGTTATATTAGCAGAGAATTTTAATTCTAATCGTCTTTTGAATCAACGCCCACTTAAATGTGTTCAGCCTTGGATACTGCAATAGGACATGTCTCAACAACGTGGTAGCTAAAATGCATGTTGGTTAAATTATTTGAAGACTGGAGATAACAATGCTTGTGTGTTCTTTTTTTTATATTAGAATTGAAAAAAGCTCTAGGCTAAGCTTTTGTACTTGGTCATCGTGGCCAATACTAAGAAAATAACATTCTGTAAACAGTGGAAACAATATTTACATAATATCAGTGACTAGTTTATTACAAGTTTGACCCAATAAGGAAATCTGCTTGCTACAATCTTCATTTAGCCCAAATAATATATAAAATCCAGCGTCCTGAAATTGAGCTACAAGTTCAAACTATTTCCCCTTTGTGTTACCAATACATTTTTCGAAAAAGATTTTCTAGAAATGGTAAACGAAGTTTAAAAGATAATTATCTAGAAACCCATGAAAAATGTATATAAACCCGAATAAAAAGTGGAATTCGAACATGATAAGATAAATGTGTAGGTTTTTTTCTTATGCTCGAAGATAAAATTGGATTTAGAAATTGTTAAATGTCTTTAGCACTATACTGAAGTTCAAGACAGGTGACATTTTAGCCTGAAAATTTATCAATTTTATGTGACTTAATGAACTCAATTAAAGCAAACTTTAGGAAATATGAACTGTTTTTACTTTAGTAACAAATGGTATACATTTTTCCCCATTATTCTCATTCTCGTCGCATTAAAAGTAATCAAAATGTTATTGAGAAAAAGGAGCACTTGCTCTACAATTGGGCCACAAATTTAACATAAAAATCAATAATCTTCAATGAAGCTTGAAATAATGTTCATCGCCCCTCTTTTTTGATGTGTAGATTGAAGTAAAGTTATGGAGATTTGGTCTATAGCAGGCGATATTATCAAAAAATGCTTATATATACCACAAAAAAAAATTTTACTTTGCATTATTGATCTTCTTTCAATGGATTTTGGTATTGATTCGAGCACAAAAAGATGCGCACTTTAAAATAAAGCACATTTTTTGGGAAACCCTAATCAAGCTTATAAAATTAGGATCAAATGAAAATTAAATATTAGGATACATATCTATGTTTGAATTCACTCACTCTTATTTGCGATATATTAATAGAATTTATTCGCATACAAATAGAATGCAGGTAAATCCAATTAATAGCATATACTTGAAAGTATTGTTCTTTAATTCAAAACTTAACAAGCTGGTGAAGTCTAATAAAATATTTCATACCTCTACACGCAGAGAAGGAATGATCACACTCAAACCCTGTTTCATGAGCAAAATGTTATTTTTGTAATTAGTGTAATGTAATAACTTACACTAATGTTGATGATGTTCGATGCTAAATTTTTATCGAGCCCTAGTTTGTTATTGAACATAGATCAAATTTATCTGAAAAACTTTATTATATACGGTAGTAGTAGTCCGTGAATGTTGAATCGATGGATGGGATTAATATGTTATAGATCTTTCATAGCTCTTAATATTTACTAGTATAGAGATCATTTCCTATTGGATAGAGTAATGTTTATTCATAGCCGCAAGAATTATGTATTTAACAGATTGTTTATTAATTCTGATCGAACAAATGTGCTTGTTAAGCTCATTACATAGTATCTGTATTATGCGACAGCTGAATTAAAGCTACTTTGTGTGTTTTTAAATGAATACTTTACTATGTATTTCTAATCGATCACTCTTACATTTGAGATGGTATATTTTTCATTTTGGAAGGATAAGCTTGCGACGGTTGATAGTGAGTTATAGCTGATCATTAGCCTCCAGAACCTGGATCAACGAGCATTGTGATCAACAAATTATGTAGAAATTAATTAATCAAATAAGTGAACGTCTATCACTTAAAGCATTGTACTTTGTTATAGATTCGTATTGATATTTAGCATCATATTTGTATATAATACTAAAGAAATTAAAAAGGAAAGATTCCTCATTTCGTATCTTACAAAATGTCAATTCTTTATTTGCTGCAATTGTTCCTTGTTGTAATCATGAATTCGTGTCATAGACTATTCTTGCTTTTGAACCAAGATCGTCTTAAACTACAATTTACTCAATATCTAAAAAGAATTATATTATCTGTTTATTTTCTGATTTTCGAAGAATGATTACTTTGCGGGGTTTTGGATAGTCATGGTTATGCCAAGCGCTTAAACTCGTTGTTAATTGCCAAAGTTCAACCACTTTGCACAACGAGTGCAATGGTTGCAACACAATTATCGGTGAGAGTCACTAAAAGTTTTGGTAGGGTGCTGGCCCAATTCTTGAGCTGAATTTTAATTATGTATTTGCTAACAGATATTAGAATAGTAAGCGGGCCGATTGTTTAGAGAAGAAAATTGATGAATTAATGTAAACTTGATTGTTGATTTTTCCATACCACACTCTAACTACACTGCACAAAAAGTTTTAGTTTCAGAAATTGGTGTCTAAAACTGCAATTTACTACCACAATTAAAGCGCTTTTGCAACAGAAGGTTCTAGTTGCAATATTTTGTATAAGAAAAAATATGACTTATACTAATTTTAATTTTCTTTAGTTTTAAATATATATTATTTTTAATATTTATGCTCTATTAATTTCCTATTTGTTGTTAAATTCTAAAATTAAATTTAATAAGCCTATATCAAGAAAAAATGTTACTTAAAGCACAGTCGGTTCCGCTGTTACATTTTTTGTAGCTTCACGTCTTACTGAACCAAAACATCTATAAAACTTGTTACCCTAGCACCCATGAAGAAAATTTTTTGCTTAAAAAAAGAGCAAACTTGTAATTAGTGTAACTCTAGCTTTAATATAGCAGCTAATGTTTACCATTTCAAAAAACAGTACTGTGTTCCTTTTTTCAGCATACTTTTTGTGGTTTTAGCAGAATTTTCTGATGTGCTCTTCTAACAAATTTCTTCGGGTGTACAAGAACCAAAAATAGGTTTTTTTATATATTCCTCGCCATCTAATATCCTTCGTTTGATGTTACACCTTAATTTAATCTATTTAGATTTTAGTGCAAAAGATAGCAGAGCATTGTCTGCCTTTTTTCTCGAGCAGACCTTCTGCTGTTTTAGCCGATTTTCTCTTGTGTGTTACTAATGGCATGTTTTGGTTGCCGCTCATTTATGATTTTCCTTTATGTTTGAAAACAAGAAACCTCATAATTCAAACTACAATTTTTTGCATTAAATGTTTTCTTAAAAAATAATGTTAGTATAGACAATTAACAGAATGTACGTTACCGACATACGAATGAATTGAATAAAAATAGTATATATTTGACCATATGCATTCCACACCCATGATGCTGATTGTCTCTCCTTCCTTATAATATTATATTTTTATGCAAAGATAACAAAAATTTTATTTTTTATTTAATTTGATAATATAATTCGTTAAGTTGGATACACAGGAAGTCCAATAATATTACGCATAATATCAATTGGCAGGATATTCGTTCTTTTAATGTAAACAGGCCAGTGGACCAGTTAATCTAATTTTGATGAGTTGTGGAGAAACAAACTAAACCCCTAACGTATGTTACCAAAAGTCAATAATTCCCAATTTAAGTTAATTATTGCATTTACTCTTACTTTTTGATCAACAAATAAAAACAGGGAAGTTGTAATTCCAGAAAATTAAAAAATATTGGATTATGTACTATTTTTACATCAACATTTAACAAAAAATAATATGCTTCTCTTTTTTACAGTGAAAAAATTTCAAGCGAAGTTCGTTGCTTGCTTTCCACACATTCTCCAATATTGTTTGATAAACATAAATATAATTCAATTTCAAAAATTCTTACAAATGTTACTGAGAAGTTTTTGCTAATAAACACATTTTTTTTCAAAAATTTCTCAAGTTCAATCTTAGCCTAATCCATTGTAAATAGGTTTTAAAGTGGCTGAGAATATTATTTTTACAATGCTTCACCGGGTAGTCTTTTTAGAAAAGGATTTCAAATTATAGTGTTAGCGACTGAAATAAAGGAAATCGTTTTAAGATTCACAAATAGAAATTGCGTTGATTACAAATTCTGTCAATTGCCACCACTTACTCATTATACATACATCTTGGGCAAAAACACTGAATAACATGTAGGACGTTTTTTCAATTTAGAAATATATATTTTTTTATTGTTCATTCACACCAACATAAAAATAAGTTAATGAAAAGGATTGTGTTTACTATACTTTGTTAATATATGTATGCAATACTCAAATAATTAAGCATTTACACATTTTCTTATCTCTAACAAAAGGGCCTATCGCCAAAGTTTTCATCTTAATAACTGCCCAATTTTCCAGTTGCTCAAACACCAATACCACTCAATACTAGTCTCATCCATCCTTATTCACTTATCAAAATGAATAAAAATATTGTTATCAAACATTTGCAAAATTTTCATATTTATATATGAAAATTTAGATAAAGGACTTTTTATCGATAGAAACGAAACCTTAAGTACGCGTTGTTTTGGATCAAATTTTGTATGGGTTTTCTTGGCGAAACTCAAAACTCAATATATATTTGTTGTTGTTTTCGATATTTATGTACAACAAATTAAAAGTTTTGAGCAATATTTTTTCACATTTTTTTTGTCGTGAATTCAAGTATTCTAGTGCAACTGTTATATATTTGAAGTAGAAAAGCACTCATTCTCCGAAATATTTGCCACAAAATTTTGAATGCGAAAAAGATAAATTCGAACTGACACATACTCACAAAAACTCCTCTCTGAACATGAGCTAATTTGACCAACGCATTAACTGTTTTACGACTGAGGTGCTTTGGAATTATTTATAAGAGGTAATCGTGAATTAAAGTTCACTGCCGAACGCATTCCAGTAATATATATGAAAATTATAACGGGACAGAATAGCGCAGTATTTTAAGGCTTAGCTCTGAAATTCATAGACAGCCATTATCTGGCCGTTCATAGAAACCCAAAATTCGAAAAAAAATCGTTCGTCATGTACTCTCTCTTTAATAATTATAATATCGAATTTGTTGAATCTTCTCGATATATCATTGAGATGAGAAGAAAATTTCACGAATTGTCAAAGTTTTGAGCAGTTAGATACTGTTGAAAATTTGAATATTATTCCTGGAATTTTTAATATGGACTTACAATATAGGTGAAAACAGTGATTGAATACCAATTCAAATAACAGGGACGGTTCCTATTTAGATCACTGAGCACTTGCCTTTCCACAATATTAACTTATTTGAATTGTGATCTTTAGTATTCCGAGTTTGTTCGTTATTTACTAAAGTCTAGGATTGACGTGAAAAATTTGTCATTTGATTTTACTGTCTTTAGTTCTTACAAAACAACCGGTCAAAATAGAGCAACTTCCACATTAAGCCGTAACAAATCGAGTGCTAAGCTTAACGAACTAATTCTGGTAAGAGTTTTTCCTTCGGCAATAAGGCAGCTCTGAATTCATGTAGTTTTCTCCACAACCATGGATAACTGGAAACTCTAAAAACCAAAAGCTTCTCGTGATATCGTAGAAAGTTTAACCTTCGATAAATGCTGATAATATTTGGCATTTTCTTTAATGCTCCATTTGCGTCCGGGTCGTAGCGAGCAAATCGCAGCTTTAAACAATGTCTCCGATATATCTATCAAACGATTTCCCTTTGGTGGGTGAACCAAGCACAAATTGTGAGACAACGTAGTCGTCCGATGCCTTTTTATTTAGGGGTATGATGTGGCCTCCTTGCCCACTAAACACTGTTGCAACCAATGCGAATCCATTGCCATTTACTTTAACTCCAGGTAATTTAATGGGCAATAGACGATTACTGCTCATGAAAAATGGTATCAAAGGACGAATGACTGATGAAAAGCAAAGTATCTTGGCCCTTCTGTTGGATGTCTTGAATGCGACCAGTATGCATATACACGTTCTTATGATAGCTATCGGGAATGGAGCGGATGAGGAGCGCTCATTAGAGGAGTATAAGGCCGGGCCTCCGTTGGCATAGGCACCAAGAGCATTAGACCTGAAGTACCATATAAATTAACTTCTGTCCCAGAGTTTCCCGTTCCATGAGATTGCAATAGTGTTGGTATTTCTCACTGATATATGATTTTGTTGTGTCCATTTTCAAAATTCGTTCTACATGGCTTCCTTCTTGTTTTCAGTCTTTTTAGATTTTATAGCTTAAGTACTTTTTTGAATATAAGTTCGAGGAGTAGTTTTTGCGATATGGTTGTTTCAGTGTGATATAACCTACAAAATTAAGATATTCGCCCGATTAGATTTTGCATGAACGATGATTATTATTTTGTAAGGCAAAGTATTTTTAATATTTCTTAGCTACTGGATGACATCATGAGCTCTAAGAAACATACAGATCAATTGATCGCTTATCTTCCCTCGCATAACTCACAATTACCCTGTGGAGGGCGGTAGGCCAGTCAGCAAATACACCAATGTCAGCCTCCTGAAATGGCCTTTGCTCCGTGAAAATCTGATGTATGTATATATATGTATACTCTTCTGCTATGGCCGTTACTCAATATAATATCTACTAATTTATTTTTTGGTGGATGATGATACAATCGGCGGCGTTATTTCAATCGACTTTATTCGGTACGTTTCTTCTGATTTCTGATTTGATTTTTAGCTTTCTCTGTTCTCTTCTCTGTTTTATTTATAAAATGTCAAATTTAGTGTATCCCATATGTGTTTGACATTTCATTCATTCGTTCTTTTGTGTTGTGGTTTTGGTTTTTATTTTGATTATAAAAACAAAAACGAAAAAAACAAACAAGTTTCTACCTCACAACCGCCATCCCTCACTCACCTCGGCTAAAAAGAACGAATGAATGAAATGTCAAACACATATGGGATACACTAAATTTGACATTTTATAAATAAAACAGAGAAGAGAACAGAGAAAGCTAAAAATCAAATCAGAAATCAGAAGAAACGTACCGAATAAAGTCGATTGAAATAACGCCGCCGATTGTATCATCATCCACCAAAAAATAAATTAGTAGATATTATATTGAGTAACGGCCATAGCAGAAGAGATACATATATGAGTACATACATCAAGATTTTCACAGGAGCAAAAGGCCATTTTCAGGAGGCTGACATTGGTGTATTTGCTGACTGGCCTACCGCCCTCCACAGGGTAATTGTGAGTTATGCGAGGGAAGATAAGCGATCAATTGATCTGTATGTTTCTTAGAGCTCATGATGTCATCCAGTAGCTAAGAAATATTAAAAATACTTTGCCTTACAAAATAATAATCATCGTTCATGCAAATCTAATCGGGCGAATATCTTAATTTTGTAGGTTATATCACACTGAAAGCAAACCATATCGCAAAAACTACTCCTCGAACTTATATTCAAAAAAGTACTTAAGCTATAAAATCTAAAAAGACTGAAAACAAGAAGGAAGCCAGTTAGAACGAAATTTTGAAAATGGACACAACAAAATCATATATCAGTGAGAAATACCAACACTTATGCAATCTCATGGAACGGGAAACTCTGGGAACAGAAGTCTTAATATATGGTACTTCAGGTCTAATGCTCTTGGTGGCCTATGCCAAACGGAGGCCGGCTTATTTAGTACGTCCATTTAAGAAGCCCTCGCACATTCCCGATAGACTTATCAATGAACGTGTAATGCATACTGGTCGCATTCAAGACATCCAACAGAAGGGCCAAGATACTTTGCTTTTCATCAGTCATCGTCCTTTGATACCATTTTTCATGAGCAGTAATCGTCTATTGCCCATTAAATTACCTGGAGTTAAAGTAAATGGCAATGGATTCGCATGGTTGCAACAGTGTTTAGTGGGCAAGGAGGCCACATTCATACCCCTAAATAAAAAGGCATCGGACGACTACGTTGTCTCACAATTGTGCTTGGTTCACCCACCAAAGGGAAATCGTTTGATAGATATATCGGAGACATTGTTAAAGCTGCGATTTGCTCGCTACGACCCGGACGCAAATGGGAGCATTAAGAAAAATGCCAAATATTATCAGCATTTATCGAAGGTTGAAACTTCTACGATATCACGAGAAGCTTTGGTTTTTAGAGTTTCCAGTTATCCATGGTTGTGGAGAAAACTACATGAATTCAGAGCTGCCTTATTGCCGAAGGAAAAACTCTTACCAGAATTAGTTCGTTAAGCTTAGCACTCGATTTGTTACGGCTAATGTGGAAGTTGCTCTATTTTGACCGGTTGTTTTGTAAGAACTAAAGACAGTAAAATCAAATGACAAATTTTTCACGTCAATCCTAGACTTTAGTAAATAAGAACAAAACTGCGAATACTAAAGATCACAACTTCAAATAAGTTAATATTGTGGAAAGGCAAGTGCTCAGTGATCTAAATAGGAACCGTCCCTGTTATTTGAATTGGTATTCAAATCACTGTTTTCACCTATAATTGTAAGTCCATATTAAAAATTCCAGGAATAATATTCAAATTTTCAACAGTATCTAACTGCTCAAAACTTTGACAATTCGTGAAATTTTTCTTCTCATCTCAATGATATATCGAGAAGATTCCAACAAAATTCGATATTAAATTATAAAGAAGAAGTACATGACGAACGATTTTTTTCGAATTTGGGTTTCATGAACGGCCAGATAATGGCTGTCTATGAATTTCAGAGCTAAGCCTTAAAATACTGCGCTATTCTGTCCCGTTATAATTTTCATATATTATGGAATGCGTTCGGCAGTGAACTTTAATTCACGATTACCTCTTATAAATAATTCCAAAGCACCTAGTCGTAAAACAGTTAATGCGTTGGGTCAAATTAGCTCATGTTCAGAAGAGTGTTTTTGGAGTATGTGTCAGTTCGAATTTATCTTTTTCGCAATTCAAAATTTTGGGCAAAATATTTCGGAGAATGAGTGCTTTCCTACTTCAAATATAAGAGACAGCAACAGTTGCACTAGAATACTTGAATTCAGCGACAAAAAAAAATGTGAAAAAATATTGCTCAAACTTTTAATTTGTTGTACATAAATATCGAAAACCAACAACCAATATTATATTGAGTTTTGAGTTTCGCCAAGAAAACCATACAAAATTTGATCCAAAACAACTCGTACTTAAGGTTTCGTTTTCTATCGATAAAAAGTCCTTTATCTAAATTTTCATATATAAATATGAAAATTTTGCAAATGGTTGATAACAATATTTTTATTCATTTTGATAAGTAATAAGGATGGATGAGACTAGTATTGAGTGGTATTGGTGTTGAGCCAACTGGAAAATTGGGCAGTTATTAAGATTGAAAACTTTGGCGATAGGCCCTTTTGTTAGAGATAAGAAATGTGTAAATTGCCTTAATTATTTGAGTATTGCATACATATATTAACAAAGTATAGTAAACAAATCTTTTCATTAACTTATTTTATGTTGGTGTGACATGAACAATAAAAAAAAATATTATTTCTAAATTGAAAAACGTCCTAATGTTATTCAGTGTTTTTGCCCAAGATGTATGTATAATGAGTAAGTGGTGGCAATTGACAGAATTTGTAATCAACGCAATTTTCTATTGTGAATCTTAAAACATTTCCTTTATTTCAGTCGCTAACACTATAATTTGAAATCCTTTTCTAAAAAAGACTACCCGGTGAAGCATTGTAAAAATAATAGTTCTCAGCCACTTTAAAACCTATTTACAATGGATTAGGCTAAGATTGAACTTGAGAAATTTTTGAAAAAAATGTGTTTATTAGCAAAAACTTCTCAGTACATTTGTAAGAATTTTTGAAATTGAAATTAATATTTATGTATCAAACATATTGGAGAATGTGTGGAAAGCAAGCAACGAACTTCGCTTGAAATTTTTTCACTGTAAAAAAGAGAAGCATATTATTTTTTGTTAAATGTTGATGTAAAAATAGTACATAATTCAATATTTTTAATTTTCTGGAAATTACAACTTCCCTGTTTTTATTTGTGATCAAAAGTAAGAGTAAATGCAATAATTAACTTAAATTGGGATTATATGAACTTTTGGTACATACGTTAGGGGTTTTAGTTTGTTTCTCCACAACTCATCAAATTAGATTAACTGGTCCACTGCCTGTTTACATTAAAAGAACGAATATCCTGCCAATTGATATTATGCGTAATATTATTGGACTTCTTGTGTATCCAACTAAAACGAATTATATTATCAAATTAAATAAAAAATAAAATTTTTGTTATCTTTGCATAAAAATATAAATTATAAGGAAGGAGACAATCAGCATCATGGGGTGTGGAATGCATATGGTCAAATATATACTATTTTTATTCAATCTTCTATGTTCGGTAAGTACATTCTGTTAATTGTTATACCTAAATTATTTTTAAGGAAAATTTAATGCAAAAATTATGTTGAAATTATGAGGTTCTTTTTATCAAACAATAAAGGAAAATATAATGAGTGCAACCAAAAAATGCATTAGTAAACACAAGAGAAAAATCGGCTAAAACAGCAGAAGGTCTGCTGAAAAAAGCAGACACTGTCTGCTATCTTTTGCACAAAAATCTAAATAGATTAAATTAAGGTGTAACATCAAACAAAAGGATATTAGATGGCAGGAATATATAAAAAAAACTATTTTTGGTTCTTGTACACCCGAAGAAATTTGTTAGAAGACACATCAGAAAATTCTGCTAAAACCACAAAAAGTATGCTGAAAAAAGGAAAACAGTCACTGTTTTTTGAAATGGTAAACATTAGCTGCTATATTTAAAGCTAGAGTACACTAATTACAGTTTGCTCTTTTTAGCAAAATTTTTTCCATGGGTGTAGGGTAACAAGTTTTATACATTTTTGTTCAGTAGACCGTGAAGTACAAAAATGTAACAGCGGACACCGACTGCTGCTTTAAGTAGACATTTTTCTTGAATATAGGTTTTAAATTTAATTTAGAATTTAAAACAAATAACAAAAATTAAATAGAGCATAAACTAATTAAAAATAATATTATTTAAACTAAAGAATTAAAATTAAGTATAAGTTCATATTTTTTTATACAAAATATTGCAACTAGAACCTTCTGTTGCAAACCTTTTATTGTGCTAGTAACATTGCAGTTTTAGACACCAATTTCTGAAACTAAAACTTTTGTAGTGTTATTAGAGTGTGGTATGGAAAAATCAACAATCAAGTTTACATTAATACAATTTCTTTCTCTAAACAAATCGGCAGCCTTACTATTCTAATATTGTTTAAAAATACAAATTAAAATTCAGCAAGAATTGGGCACACCCTAATTTATTTCTATTCATAATTGTTGCATCAACAATGCCTCGTTGCTGCCAGTGGTGAGGCATAACGACATTGCTTAAAACCATCTATCCAAAAGCCCGCAAAGCTTCCGTTCCACAAAAAAAAAAAATAATAACCATTCAAATTGTAAACAGGTTTCGAAGAAAAATACATGAGCGCTTATTACAAAAAACACACACACAAAGATTGCTTTAATTACAATGGGCTCCTACAGATCGTGTAATGGCTTACAAAGCACATTTTTGACTCGGTAGATTAATAAACAAATTTCTGTGTACAATATATAAGGTTTCTTGCCGGCTATGATAGTATAATGCATGACGTCATATAATTCCAAAATGATTAGTAATGGAAATTGATCATTACTAACATAGTAAAAATCATTTAAGTAGCATTGATTGTTGTTAAAATAATTTACTATAACTATGTAATAGATCCCACAATTTGTCATCGATTAAAAACAAAATACAACCCGTGAAAACTACTACTACCGTTATAGTAAGTAGACAGTTTCTTTCGTCACTATACACAAAAGATATTTGACCATGTTCAATTAACAAACTAGGGCTCGATAAAAATTAGCATCGAACATCATCAACATTAGTGTAATTATCATTACACTAATTACAAAAATAACATTTTGCTCTTGAAACAGGTTTGAGCTTGCCCGCTCTCGGCTACGCTATTTGTTCCATTGTACATGTGGCCCTCCTCCGTCCCTCCCCTTCCTGTCACCCCGTGGCCACACCTCTTTCCCTCCTTCCTCCTCACGTTTCTTCCCGTTTGCCCCCCGGCACAGTCTCTTGCTCGCCCTCTTTCCTTTAGCCCCCACCCTCATCTCCACCTCCGCTCCTGCCTTGCGCTTCCCGTTCCCCCTTCTTTCCCTTTTGTTCCTCCCTTTTTTCGCCCGCTTTTCATCCCTGGTCCCCCGCCTTTCCGCTCCTCTCTCGCCCCCCGTACTCCCGTATCTACCCCCCACGTGCCTCGCCCCTGCCAGCCCCTCTCGTTTTTGTTCATCTGTCGACGGCTCACCTGGCTTCGCCATTGTTTTACCTGTCTTTCGCCCTCTCCGCGTTCCCGCCCGGTCCACTTTTCGCGCCCTTTCTTCCTTTTCGTGCACTTATTGCCCTCCATACCGCACCCTTTTCGGCCCTCTGCCCTGTTTTACTCTTTCGTACCCCCTTTGTATCCTTTTTTCCCCATTTTCTCATTCTCGCCTTAAGTTGCTGTTTTGATGGGCACCTTGCTCACATTGGGCCAAATTTTAAATCAACTAATCTTCATGAACTAAAATAATGTTCATCGCCCTCTTTTTTGAGTGTAGATGAAGTAAAGTATGGAGATTTGTCTATACAGGGAATATATCAAAAAATGGCTTATATATACAACACAAAAAAAATTACTTGATTTTGATCTTCTTTCAAGGATTTTGGTATTGATTTCGAGCCAAAAGATGCGCACTTTAAAATAAAGACATTTTTTGGGAACCAATCAAGCTTTAAAATTAGGATCAATAAAATTAAAATTAGGATACATATCTAATTTGTTGAATTCACTCTCTTTTTTGCGATATATTAATAGAATTATTCGCATACAAAAGAATGCAGGTAAAAAAATCCAAATTATAGCATATACTTGAAAGTATTGTTTCTTAATTCCAAAAAAGCTTTAAACCAAGGATGCAAAGTCCTCAAAATATTTCATAGCCTATACACGCAGAGAAGGAATATGATCACCTCA
>PGFW01002918.1:19809-29946 GCA_003123925.1 Haematobia irritans
AAACAAGAAAGAAGAATAAATTTCCACTTTTTTGTCCAGGGGGTGGGAGGGGAGGAGTACTCTTGCTCTTACTTATGGGTGTGGCGTTTGCGTAAAAATAACATCAGAATGGAATTTTGGCCGATTCGCGCGATTCTTGGGATCCACTTTTTTGAGTTCGAATTAATTAATTTCTTATTTATAACTGCTCCTGGAATGCGTGTTAATGGGTGTAGATGGGGGTAATGGATTTACGAACAGGATTCGTTGGGCTTCATTCACCAACTCTTGCCGGATGTGAGACTCAATTTTTTGTATTTGTTTCTGTTGTTGCTCGGTAATAATTTCAACGCTGCGACAAGATTAAAATACAGAACCACTGGAACTATTTGAACCCAATCGATTGAATATGATTGAAATTAGTTACTGAATGGATGTTTGTGGTTTTAATAGAAAGTATGCTGCCGATTAGAATTCGGTTCGGGAGTTTGGATGATGAACGATCACACTCGGAAAGATGTTCGGAGTTACGAAGTAATTACAATGGATTCGGTGGTCAGTTTGTTGAGCGGATAATAAGATTTTTACGTCTCATATTGGGCAAATCGTTTCTCTTTGGGGCAATCCTATTTTGATCGGAAATAAATTTGAGACTCGTTCTGATTCACTGCTGACTACGAGCACAGGCAGGCGAAGGCGGCAAATCGTCCAGAGCAAGGAGGCGCAGGCCGACTGTGGCAAAGACGTGCTCCATCACCAGCACAATCTCCTAAGCCGGGCGAAGAAGTAGAGTCAAACATTTTCTTTGGCGTTTGTAATGGTCCGCTATGGATCCGCCGCCTAACTGCTGTTGAATGCTGCGGGAGAACCATGTTCGGCAAAATTGCCTTTTGAATACATGCTTCGCATGACTGGACCAAATGTGTCAACGGCCTGAACATTTCGAGGTCGCCATTACCAACTCTTCGATAGCGGTTTATGGTTCAATAAGCTTGGCTTGGAAAGTAATACCAAGAAAAAAACTGTATTGTGTAATTTTACAAACTAACTGCCCCATTGTAATAGACTTATTAGTGAATCCTACATCCAATGATGTAGTAAAGAACTACGAAAAAGTCTGCAGAAAATGTATTAGGCCCTCTTAGTTTAAGACGGAATCAAAAAAGTTGTAGAACATTTAAGAAAAAATTTTCCTCCTGTTGTTCCAAAAAATCTGAATATTAATTAAGGCAGCTAAGAAAAGTGTTTGAATTTCTAAACGCTTAAACATTTTCGCAATTTGTTGTTCGCTAGAATCTGAATTAAAAAAAATATCATTATGAGAGCCAGATTCATTCAAAGTCTAATTGGTTTAAATAGTCATATGTACAACACATATGTTTTGACATTATTTGGGCCTCAACTTACCTGTTTGACTGTGCAAATGCTGGACTTATCTCGGAATGCACTATTGTATACTCTAGACATCGTGACCAGGCACCTGTAAGCATTAAAAGTCCTGCTCCTTGGGTTTAGCGAAAAACCATTTCAAATGAACTAGGTGGGGTTGTGTTGATGTAAGATCGTATAACTTTTCCCTTTATCGCCGATGCTCACCACAAGTTGGTTACGTTGAATTGATGAACTGTTACTAATTCGAAGATATATTCTAAATCGAGGGAAACACTGTCGCTAAAAACCTTCCTGAATTTTACTACTTTTTCGCCTTCCAGCGGCATAATTAATTATTGATATTGGTGTCCATGTGAGTATCATTGAAATCTTGTCGACGCATTGGAGAAACCTGTGGTCGATGCATATCAGCTTCGAGTAACAGTCACCTTTGAGGCCTCGTCCGTATAAACATGTTTGATTGGAAAGTTCGAACCCTGTGCTTGACAAACAACCGTAGACTGAGTCATGGATTTGGGTGAATTCTTTGGATCAGTGATATTGTAATACATCTTCGAAACACTTCTCACATCGCAATGGTAATATGGGTTTCCAAAGTGTATTAACATGTTCCGTATAGATTTTTCAACTATGAAGGCGGAAGTGGTCGCCTCTCACATATTTGGACAGAATAGATAAAATTCCTCGTACGCACCCATGGGCAACTGAAATTTCTTTCCTCCTCAGCAAGTAGGCCTCTTCATCCACACTGACAAGGGTAGAATGTGGTGGTACAATAGCATTTTTGCCTAACATTATTATTGAATGTTGTTGCTGGTACTCGTACTTATCATAATTGGTTTGCGAGCATAGAATGGCGTGGTTTTCTTATTTCATGTTTATAACGACAGCTTTGCAACAACAAAAACACTGCCGTGTACATAAACTTTGCAAATTACCTGTAAAAGAAATTTTATGTTTTCCCATTCTGTTTATTAGAAGGACTTCAGCAGTAACAATAAAACTTACATCCTCTGGTAAACGCATATTGATTTAGAATTGGATAAACTATGAAACAAGATCAACATTTCTCACTTCCGCAACTATGAGCAGTCTAAATATAAGCGGTTTTTACAAGTTTTAATAAACCTTTAAATTCAGTGTTGCCAATTTGGTGCTTTTAGCAACCAAAGATTTTAGTGCTTTTTTGATTTCTAAGAAAGCACCAAAATTGCCTTTTTGGTGCCTTTTCAAAAAGCACTCAACTTTGTGCTTTCTGGACATTTTTCATTAGTGGCTTTTTTTATTTTGAACCAGTATTAAGTTTAATTGATACAAAAATTTTGATTAGCAACTTTCAAGAACCGAAGACAACTCAAAATTTATTGCAAATATAGAATTTGATTGTTAGGAAGTTGGTAATTGATTATTTTTTTTAATTAATATTGTTTATTTAGGGGTATTCTGTAGGAAAAGTCGAGCGATGAGTTGTCGAATTTGTTGAATTTGGTAAAGATGTCATTAAAAACGATTGTATTAATTTCACAAAAGCAGCACAAATGAAATAGCAATAGACCTGCCTTCCATATATTTATTTTTGAAAGGTGGAAAAACATCACTGATCAAAATGAAATTTGGACGAAAGCCATTAAAAATGATCAGGTGTATACTTGAAAATAGGCGGTTCCATAATGTGAGTACTAGTTTGAGTTTTGCCGCTTTAAAGTGAAAACTATATCAGCTAAAAATGGGCATAAAATTATGCTATAATTGCTGCAAATTTTTTTTATTAACTTGATGGGGAATGAACCAGAAGCAAATTTTCACAAAGTATGTATTCCTTAAATGATTTCATTAAAAGAATAAGTAATTTGTGAAAAAAATGACTATTTTAGCGGCTCGATCTAATTACTTCATCTTAATAGTCTTCGGGAAGTTTTTTTTTTTAGTAAGGGCATTAACGTTCGACTTTGTGTGGAAGGTGGTATGTTAGAATTTATAATATTTTTTTGGTCTTTTTGGCCTTGGGAATTGGCAACACTGCCTTAAGGTGAGTATTAAGTTCGAGTTTTTTTCACTAAAAAGTGAAAACTAAAATCAATTAAAAAGGCATACAATTATACATATTTGTTGCAAATTTTATTATAACTTGATTGGGGAAGTAGCCCAAAGCAAGTTTTTCAACAAATTTTGTTTGTATTCCTTAAAAAGTATTATTAAAGAAAAGTAATCGTGAAAAATGGCAATTTTCTAGCGGCTAAACTCGGAACTTAATACCCACCTTTAAAATAAAGCATATACAAGTGGGAAATACAATAGGATGAAAAGGGCTCTTACTGTAAAAGAAAACAAAATGCCAGCTGTATAGATGTCGCACAATGATGCAGCAGTTTTGGTATTATGCGCGCTTACAGACTATCAGTTATTCCGGACGACAGTGCTCGTGTCGAACATATCCCATATATTGTGCACAATATACAGTTTAAGGCCGAAGGCCAATAATCGATACTGCTGCATGTTTATGGATCGATAACACATTTACCGATTATTTAGTCATCGCCGACAAGTCGTATCGATCCGAACACAACTGTAAGATTCTTTAAAAAAACATCCGACATCCGTCGCGAATAACGGATAGTCTGTAAAGCGCAAATAAGTTTCGTAAATCCGCCAAGAAGAAACAGAAAAAAGATGAAAAACTGGGGTTAAAAAAATCCAGCCAATTTTTTTCTGGTTGGGTGTGGTACAAACAATTTGAGTGTAAACGGACCTTAGACGGTCGGATAAACACTACGAACAGAAGGTTCGCCTATTTGTTGTGTGTTTCGTTTTCAAAGTTTTTACCCCTCACACAATACGAACAATTATGATACTAACATGAAGATAAGAAGAAAAGCATAAAAACAAACAATGAAGATGGACGAAAAGTTAGGTGTAAAGTCATTTTTTAAGTAAAAAATGGAAGAAACAATAAAGAAATTCCAAGCCGAAATTAGCGAAAACCCTGTCATTAATTTCAATCCCAAGAAAATGCTTGTTTTAAATTATGAAAATAATTTGGTTTTTTGCTAATGTTTGGGCTAACATTCCCCTACAAGTGAAGATTTGTGGGCTCCCAACCGGAAAAAATCAAAGTTGTTTTGATTTTATACCAAACACGTCTCCGCAGCACGCGAACATGGCCTTTATTAACCCGGATTTGTCGCCGCAACGTGTATTGTGTCGGCAGGGTTATCCGACCGTATAAGGTGCCCTTAAATACTGCTTTCAATTTTGTGCTTACTCGGTTGTCGATAATTGTTTATGCGAGAAGGACGTTACTACAGCATTTGTTTTGACTATTGTGGGATACAACCCAAATACGAAAGCATATATTAAAGCAGCTGTTGATGCTTGATTGATTTTGAGCATTGTTCGTGACATTTTACATTATTTTATCCGAGAAACGAAACAGCAAAAAAACGAAAAAATTTTGATAAAGAAAACCTGAACTTGTTGGCGCATCAGCAAGCAGGAAAATATATTTTTGTAAGAAAAAACGTGCAATATATTCTTTTGGTGTCTTAAATCATTTTGAAAGTCAGCTAATGACTGCCGTATTAAAATGCTATAGAGACTCTGTTCAGAAAGATAATATACTAGATCGGGTTGAGAGATCAGTGGGAAATTCTTTACCTATTTTATTATGTAAAGTAGCTAATATACTATATTTTACATAACCAATATTCTCTATTTATAAATATTTATGCACCACTCTATTTAGCTAATTGTTTTTCGTCAGTCAGCATAATAGTTCAACTGCGCTCTCGTAGTAATTCGGGCGTACGGCTGGACTACTATGCAACGTGTAAGTTTCATCGCTTAGTCATTCCACCAAAGAGCCCGTACTGGTTTATTTCCTGCTTCGAATGTCAATTCGCATGCATGGATAAGAGATAATGTGTTATTGCATTCCTGGCTGTTTGGGCTTTCAATGGCCTATAAAAAGATTGCCGATCAGGATGAGGATCGTGCCAAATGCTACGAACTAGAACAAAGCTGCGTGAAGCTAATGAGAGGGCCTTCTCATGGCAATGATGAATCAAAAAAGACAAAGTGGAAAAATTTAAAAAAATAACACAAAATCCGTTAGACTCCTTGCATGCAAAATACAGCAGTAGCAATGGCAACCGTGTGGGGTGATGGGAATGGGTCATCTAACAAATTGATGCTGTGTCATTGTATCTTTTGATTTGGCCCAAATGACTGCTTCGGGTCTGCAAATTGTCTTCTCCTTGGATGAAGTGTCTTTTATACAAAATTTAGTTTTCTACATTGAATCTGCCTATTGTATTCCCGACTATGGTATTTGGGAAAGAGGAGACAAACCAATCACGGTGAACCAGAATTGAATGCCAGTTCCATTGGCATGGCCAAAGCTGCTTTAGAAGCAATGAATGAATTAGACTTGTTCGGAGCTAGAGGTGGTCCTGCTAGTGTTATTCATGTATTGGCCGATGAAGCCACCAAATGTCAAGCTGTTTTGCAATCTATGTTGCCGCGTGAATCGAATAGTAAGGAATTAGATTCGGGTCTTTTGTGTGTAATTGGATTTCCTGCGTTTGCTGTTGATGACCCTCATCTTATTCGTAATACCAAAGATGCAATCTTACAACGTTTGCAAGGTAAATACGGATGTAAACGTTTTCTTCGTGATGGCTATCGCACACCGAAAGAGGATCCCTCACGTCTATATTATGAACGATGGGAGTTGCGTATGTTTGAAAATATCGAGTGTGAATGGCCGTTGTTCTATTGTTATTTGATCTTGTTCCACGCCTTCCAAAATGACAAGTTGGCTGTTAAGGAGTATGCGGATCGTTTAGAGGTGAGTTTGGTGTTTTGCACAAAAATTTGTCAGTAATGAATCTTCGATATCAATAAGAGTGTCGACGAAGTCGAACAAACAGAACTCGGATCGTAGGTTGAGTTATATTTGGTTATAACTGATACGAGGATAAGCGGAATGTTTAGCAACTGACACTGTATCGTGTATACATAAGAGGTATAGTGTCAAAGAGAAGAAATTAGTCGCATTCCTGAATGCTGAGCCATGGGTTTGTAATTTACCCTGAATGTGGAAATTTTCAAAAGTTTGGATAGTTGATAGCAAATGTCCAAAAATCGATTAAAATCCAACCTTAAGATAACCTTACATGACCGAATACACGCTACAACAGAGGTTCGCGTATTTGTTGTGTGTTGGCTTAACTTTTACCCTTATATTACAACACGCAAACATGACTTTATACTGGCAAATTTGTCACCAAACATAGGAAATAATTTCAACTGCTTCATAGCTTGTCTAAAATCAATTTTTTATTCAAATTTTAGAAAGTCAGCTTAACCAACTATTCTAATTAGCAACCACTCCAAACGTTGTAATTTTTATACCTAATGGGTTTCATTGACAGACCATTTTGAAATTTATGAAGGGAATGTCGACTGTTTTAGCTCTCCTTTTAAAAATTGATGGTAGTACTTAACGTTTTCTTCATTTCATTTTTCACATATTAATTTTATTTGCAGAAAATTATGGTACGGGGTGATGATGGCATTCTTTTAGTCCCCGAAAGCTATGCCGTACCGCCCGATGCAGTTTCACAGGAATATAGGAGTCCTGGTTCAGCTCCAAGGGAAGTTGTAGGCCGTTGTCCATTTTTATGGGGCCAGTCTCTGTTTATTCTGGGAAGACTTCTTCAAGAGGCAAGAATTTCATATTAACGTCTTAAATTTTTTACATTATCTTTGTTTTGTATACATTTTAGGGTTTTCTTGCGGTGGGCGAATTAGATCCTTTAAATCGTCGTTTGGGTGCCCAAAAGAAACCCGATGTTGTTGTTCAAGTTGTGATTATCGCCGAAGATAATGAAATACGAGATAAATTGGCTGAATCTGATTTGCATGTTCAAACAATTGCCGAAGTGGCACCCATAGAAGTACAACCTGCACGTGTGTTAAGTCATTTGTACACATATTTGGGAAGAAATCGTAAATTAGGATTGACCGGTCGTAAATCAAGAGATGTTGGCATATTAAGTACAAGTAAATTGTACTCCTTGAAAGATAGAATATTTGCGTTTACACCTCAGGTAAGTTGATGTTGAACCTTAGTTTGTAATAAGAAAAACTTGAAAATTAATTTGACTCCTTCTCAAGAAAAAATATATATGTATTATTTCTTTCTTAATTTTATTTTATTTTGTCTTTTTTTTTCTTTCAATACACATACACCCAAAATATACCCTTATAGTTTGTCGATTTATCACGTTTCTATGTCGCATCCGACAATGAGTTAATGATTGATATATTAAAAGGCGAAATAAATTTTCTCAAGTCTGCTTGGGATTTACTTGGACGTCCTTTGGTTACATTAGTTTTGAAAAAAATACATTTAGGTCTGTTTCAGTGGAAAGAAATCCAATAATACTTTTCTCAGTCAATTACCATTCATCAATTTGAAATAATTTTGTTTGCATTTCTGCAAGAATAATCTTTGCAAGGGTTACGATTTTTAGTTTCTTTATTATTTCTTTTATATGTTTTTTGTCTTAATTTTTACTTTCTTCGTTTATGCAAAAGCGAGTTTTTTTCTTTCAAAAATGTATGTAATATCCGAGCTATTTGTTGGATACAACAAATACAAAGTCATATATAACAGCTGTTGATGCTGTGATTGATTTGACATTGTTCCTGTGACATTTACATATTTAGTCCAGAACGAAAAGCAAAAAAACGAAAAAAAATTTGATAAAGAAACTGAACTTGTTGGCTATCAGCAAGCAGAGAATAATATTTTTTAAAAAAAAAACGTGCAATATATTCTTTTGGTGTCTAAACATTGAAATCAGCTAATATGCCTTTAAAATGCTATAGAGACTCTGTTCCAGAAGATAACTATATAGATGGGTGAGAGATCAGTGGGAATCGTACACTATTTTATTATGAAGTACTATAATACTATATTTTACTAGCCAATATTCTCTATTGTATAACATTATTATACACACTACTATTTAGCTAATTGTATTTCGTCCAGTCCATAATAGTATCAACATGCGCTCTCCGTAGTAATTCGGGCGTACGGCTGACTACTATCAACGTAAGTTCATCGCCTTAGATCATTCCCAGCAATGAGCCCGTTCACATGGTGTTATTTTCCTGCTTCGTATATGTCAATTCGCGATGCGATGATAAGAGATAATGTGTATGCAATCCTGGCTGTTTGGGGCCTTTCAATGGCCTATAAAAAGATTGCCGACAGCGAAATGAGGATCCCGTGTCCTAAATGCTACGTAACTAGTAGACTAAAGCTGCGTGAGCTGAAGAATTGAGAGGCCTTCTCAATGGCACTGGATGAATCAAAAAAGATCAAATGGAAAGAATTTAAAGAACATAACACAAAATCCGTTAACTCTCTTGCATGAAAATACAAGCCAGTAGCAATGGGCCAACCGCGTGTGGTATGGAGAATGGGCATCTACAAATTGATGTCTGTGCTCTATATGTGACTTTTGATTTGGGCTCCAAAAGACTGGCTTCGGGTCTCAAATTGTCTCTCCTTGGATGAAGTGGTCTTTTATAAAAATTAGTTTTGCATGACATTGAATCTGTGCTCAATTGTATGTCCGGACTATGGTATTGGGAAAAGGATGACAATAACTAATTCACGGTGAATCAAGAATGAATGACAGTTCCATTTGCATGGCCGAAATGCTGCTTTAATAGGCAATGATGAATTAGATGTTCGGAACTAGAGGTGGCCGCTGTGTGTTATTCATGTATTGGCGATGAAGCCACAAATGTCAAGCTGTTTTGCAATTCTAATTTGCCGCGTGAATGAATAGTAGGAGCTTTTATTTGGTCCGTTCTAAGTTTATCTAAAAAAACACAATAATTGCACTCATCCGATGTTTAATATAGTAACTATGCGTGGTAAAACTACTCAATATATACCACTGTTTTCGACGTTGTGGGGATTCTCAGAAATGCCGTTAAATTCAAACATTTTGGCAGGGAAGTAGTTAACGTCCATGACCATCGTGTAATAGAATAAGGCAACAAAAGTTCTAAGTATAACAAATATACATTCGCTACCTATCCATTGTGCCACAAAAAAAGAAACTCAATAAAAAATACTAACTTCAAAAAATGTTGGCAGGAGTGCAGTAAAAGAAAGCAGACCTAATACTGCTTTCAATTTTGTGCTTACTCGGTTGTCGATAAGTTTTTATCGGAGAATGACGTTACTACACCATTTGTTTTGACTATTGTTGCCGTACGCCGAATTTACTACGGAGAGCGCATGTTGCATATTTATTGGACTGGACGAAATAAATTAGCTAAATAGTAGTTGTAATAATGTATACAAATAGAGAATATTGGCTAGTAAAACTATAGTTTTGTAATTATTAATTCGGTACTTACAATATAACAATAGGTTACAACATTCCATGATCTCTCACACCATTATTATCACTTTTCTGAACAGATCTCTACTCAGGCGTCTTTAAAGGTCATATTAGCTGATTTCAATGTTTAGCACCAAAGATATATATGCACGTTTTTTTTTAAAAATATTATTCTCTGCTTGCTGATAGCCAACAAGTTCAGTGTTCTTTATCAAATTTTTTTCGTTTTTTGCTTTTCGTTCTGGTTCAAATACTGTCAAACTGCAGCGAACAATGTCAAATCCAATCCACAGCAATCAAACCAGCGTTTAATATACCTCGTATTTGTTCTGTATCC
>PGFW01002920.1:9020-19288 GCA_003123925.1 Haematobia irritans
TGTTGGTATTTTCTAAAGAAGTGAAATTTTATATGATACAGCGGAGGGTACCTTAAATTCGTTGTGCTCTCAATTTCTGCTACATTAGTTTGAGACAAAGTTCCAAAATCGATGGAATGGTTAGAGAACAATATAAGCTATTGAACAGCATATAAAAGTGAAAAATAATTTCCATATGAGTACTAATAACTAAATCTTAGACAAACAATATTTGTTTCTTTTTATTTTGTGAATTCCCAAAGCTATCTCAGCTAGAAATAAGAAACAGAATGCACACCTAAATGAACATAAAATTTAGAGCAGACAAAGCAAACAATTGTGGGAACCAAGGCAAATGAACGAAAGTTTGTTTTGTACGAAGAAGAAATGAGCTATTGGACACTTTAGTATGTTTGTTTAGTATATTCCCAGCCTAACTCAAAGTCGTTCAAATAATGGCCTTCTATTAAGAGGCTTGAAGTAATTGTAACGTTTCTTCGTGATTATTTGTTTAGATGATTAACACCCAACATTTTTCCAGTTTTATGATCACAAGCTCAGTAAATACTATAACAAATGGACCATAAATATTTGGTGATAGCCTGCTTTTTTGTTTTGTAATTTTTCTTAAAAGTTTACGTGGGCTTATGAATTAAGAAAATCTGTGTTTCGAGTAAATGTTCGAAAACAATAAAGGTTTGATTTTTGTTTTCATTTAAAAGGCTGGGAAAATTTCATTTGCCAGGTTTTTAAACGATTTGCCAGTAAATAGAATGATGACTTCTACAATTCAATTCTTTTCTTCTTTAGATTTTTTCGGAATTTCGTGAATTTATGCATAATGCTCGTCCATTAAATTCGTAGCACTATGTGAAAAGCTTCATAAAAAGTTTTTAAACCATTGAGTAACAACACAATCGAAATGATGTCAAGAGTTTTGTGGTTAGAGCACTATACTTAGATACAATAATCAAATCCTAATTGAGCCATTGGGATATTTAACAAAGAATATTGAAGGAATTGTAGTTGTATATGAGAAAATTGAGATTATTGCTCAAGATGTAAATTTTAGATTTACATCTTTAAATTATAATAACAATTCAAGTAAATCATCAAATTTTTTAGACTTGTACCAAATTTCTGGTTTATTTAAAGAGATTTTTTTTTTATCCGTATACATCTGACAATGAAGCATTTTCATTTTCTGTGGACACGAAATTTTTAGACAAAAAAGGGAGTTTTCTTTGATGCTAAAAAAAATTTCTCTAACTTCTACACGGGATTCTTTGTTTCGCCTTCTGATTTCACCTTCTTGTATTTAAAATCTCAAGTTTATTTATTGCTCCTTAAAGAAAATAATTATAAATTATAAAGGGAATTCCGTTTGTCCTGATGGAAAATATATGTTTTTCCTTAGTAATTAGGAATATTTTTTTCTATGTCCCTCACGCATCAATAAAAAAATAAACAAAAACTAAACAGTATAAATACTCGGCGCGTAAGTTTTCTGGCCAGGGACGAAGCTTATATGACCCCTCCCCATCATGATTGGCCGTAGGAAACTTCTTCTTAATGCCCACTTGCCATAGCCAATCGAAATCTGTAAGTTAATAAGTTGCGGTAAACCGCTTTGCGATGGCAAGGTTATCTTTAAAACCCCTAAACCAATACTATATAAATGTAAATGTAAGTCATACGGCGTGTAGCTAATTACTTGATTATCCCAAAAAAAGAATGAATCGACCAGTAATCTACCTATTAATCCAGCATGTTGCAAGATCAAAACAATAATTTTTGGAAACGAATTTTCTAAATTTCTACAGAAATAGAAATTAATTTAACAAAATTTGTATATGAAAAAACTTTTTCAAAATTTTCTAATAGAAAAATAGAATTTTTGACAAATATTCTAATAGAAAGAAAAATTTGACAACAAATTTCTACAGAAAACAAGAGGTCTTTTAACCAAGAGATTTTTATAGAAATAAATCTTTTTGAATAAAATTTTCTATAGTAAAACTAGTAAAATCCTTGGTACACAGACTTATTTTTCGATGTGGCACCTCGATTTGTAACCGAATGAAATTGTAATAAATTACAAATTAAATTGTAACAAAAAAATTTTTCTAATTAGAAATAAGCAAAATCTTCTGTTGAAGCAAATAGATAATTGTCAATATGAACCTGGAACTGAAAATTGATTTAAGAAAAATTTATCTCTGGAGAAATAAAAATTTTATAACAAATCCTAGATAAGACATTGATATAGAAAATAAAATTTTCTATAGAAAAAATATTTTGAGTAGATTTATTTTTGGCCTAGTGGCTAACCATAGAATTTATGAACCGATTGGTGTGAATTTACCATTTCTTGAAAATTTGGTTGTTTAGGGCGCCATCACTACTCCCGCCGTTTCCTAATTATTGAACCGGATTCGGAATGAATTATTCCAGTTCAGAAGGAGGCTTCCGGAGGCTCAACGTGGAGAACGATTTCTAATATATGCCGGGCTATATTATGAATTAGGACGCTGTATTATGGAACGTGGACCAATTCTGGCAAGGTTGTAAAGATCTCATCACTTAACACCAATTGTTCCAAACTTAACGACCGGCTTTTGAGAAATTTGGCTTCTCTTGAGAACTTCGCAAAGCCAAATTGGAATCGGGTTTATAATGGGGGCATAATATAATTATGAAACCGATGGTGGACCCAATTTCTGCATGGTTGTTAGAGACCATTATACCAACCATCATGTACCAAATTTCATGCCGTGATCGGATGAATATTGCTTCTCTTGAGGCTCCGCTAAGCCAAATCTGGGGATCGTTTGATATGGGGTTATAATAAATTGATGGACCGATGTGTACCCAATTTTTGAATGAATTGTTAGAGACATTTACCAACACCATGTGCCAAATTTCAGCCGGATCGCGATGAAAATATGCTGCTCTTAGAGGTCCCACAAAGCCAAATCTGGGATCGGTTTATAATTGGGGGCCTATATATAACTTTAAGGACCATATGGACCAATTTTTGGCATGGTTTGTTAGGAGATCCATAAACCAACATCATGTACCAAATTTGAGGCCGGATCGGATGAAATTTGCTTCTCTTTTTAGGCTCCGCACCAAATCCGGGGATCGGTTTATATGGGGGCTATATAAATTATAGGACCGATGTGGGACCAATTTTTGCACGGTTTATCAGAGACCAAATACCAACATCATGTACCAATTTGAGCCGGATCGGATGAAATTTGCTTCTCTTTTTAGCTCCGCAAGCCAAATCTGGGGAATTCGGTTTAATATGGGGGCTATATATAATTAATTGGAGGCCGATGTGAACCAATTTTTGCATGGTTGTTAAAGACCATATACCCAACACCATGTAACAATTCAGCGGATTGGATGAAATATGTCCTTTCTTGTTAGAATGCTCCACAAGCCAAAATCTGAAGGTCCCTTTATATGGGGCTATACGTAAAAGTGGACCGATAGGGCCCATTTTCCAATATCCATCCGAGCTACATCAAGATAACAACTACTTGTTGCCAAGATTCAAGTTCGATAGCTTGTTTCGTTCGAAGTTTAGCGTGATTTCAAGACAAGACGGACGGACGGACGGACGGACAATGTCTCAGATCGACTCAGAATTTCACCCACACCTGAATACATATACTTTATGGGGTCTTAGAGCAAATTTCGATGTGTTACAAACGGAATGAATCAAAGTTTAATAACCCCATCCTATATGATGGAGGGTATAAAAACAAGTTTTATACGGCCATAAGTTCGGGACACAGGTCCGATAATCTTATGTACGCCTCACAATCGAATTACGTGGCTGTGTAATACTTCTTAAACACTTCTTATACATCGTGTTTCTTAAATTGTTGAGATAGTCCATACGTGGTGTATATTAGACAAAAATGGTTATGGTTTAGGTAATTTGTCTACAAAGTAATAAACTGAAATCGGATATGTTAATTTGCAAGTCACGTAGAGAGGCCAGAATTGAAAATATGGGGGATTGCTTATATGGGGGCCTATATTACAAATTAATGATTTATATGGTCAATTTTTTGTGTGATTTGGAGCATCCGATTATCTGAGGGCTGTATATATAACCATATAGACCGATATGGACCTAGTTAAGGCCAATTGTTGTTAAGCGGTCACTATACTACCATAATGCTACCAAATTTCAACTGACTCGGATGGAAATTGTCTCAAGTGGCTCCAAAACCAAATCCTCGAGGATCGGTTTATATGAGAGGCTATATAGTGATATGGACTGATTATGACCATCTTGTGGCATGTTTGTCAAATATCATTTCTACATACCACGTACCAAATTTCAACCAGATGGATGAATTTTGCTTCTCCAAAAAGGCACCGGGAGGTAAAAATCCTCAGGAACGGTTTTATATGGACAAGCCAGAATTTGACATAATTGGTGTCGCTTATTATTAGGGCGTGCTTATATACAAATTATGAACTTGATATGACCAATTTTTTGTGTGATTGGAAATCGATTATCTTGAGCCGGATATAATATAAACTATAGGACCGATATGGACCTAGTTAGGCATATGGTTGTTAGCACCAATGTTACCAAATTTCAACTTCAGCTCAGATGAAATTTCTGCTTCCTAAGAGGCTCCAAATATCTTCGGGATCGGGTTATATCGGAGATAATATATGATTATGGACTGATATGGCACCACTGTTTGGCATGGTTGGTAAATATCAATATACTTACCACCACGTACACCAAATTTCAACCAGGATCGGATGAATTTTGCTTCTTCGAAAGGCACCGGCAGGTCATAAATCTTGGGGATCGGTTTATAATGTGGAGCTATATATAATTTACGGAATGATAGGAACAATTCCTGCATGGTTGTTGGATACCATATCACTATACATCACGTTACCAAATTCCACGGAATGGGAAAGAATTTTTGCTCTCTCGGAGGTAAAATCTGCGGATCGGTTTATATGGGCCATATACTAATTTTTGACCGATATCGACCAATTCTTTGTCATCGTGGAGTGTTTGAAGGCATATATTAACACCACGTACCAAATTTTAAAAACTGAATCAGATGAATTTTTGTCTTCCAGAGATGTCCGGAGATCGCAAATCTGGTGAACCGGTCTATATCATGGGGGCTACTATATAACTTATAACCGAATGTGGACCAATTTTTGCATGCCGTTTGTTAGAGACCAATATACCTAAATTTTTTTCGTGCCAAATTTTCTAGCGGATCGGATGAAATTTTGCTTCTCTTAGAGGCCTCGCAAGCCAAGTCGGGGGATCGGTTTATTATTGGGGGCATACAAGTATAATATGTGACCGATGTGGATCAATTTTTGCGATGTTTGGCTAGAGAGACCATATACTAACACCATGTACCCAATTTCAGCTGGATCGGGATGAAATTTGCTTCTCTTAAGAGGCTCGCAAGCCCAAATCGGGGGAATTGCGTTTTATATGGGGGCTTTATATAATTATGGACGCGATTCGATCATTTTTGCATGTTGTTAGGAGACCATATACAACACCATGTTATACAAAATTTCAGCCGTGATCGGATGAAATTTTGAATTTGCTTCTCTTAGAGGCCTCGCAGCCAGAATCGGGGATCGGTTTCTATATGGGCTCTATATATATATGTAATGGAACCGATGGTGACCAGGGGTTTTCTTGCATGGTTTGTTAAGAGAACCTCTATGCTGACACGCAAATTGTACCAAATTTCAAGCCGGATCGGATGAAATTTCTTGTCTTAGGCCGCTCTCGCAAAGCCAAATCGGAGGGATCGGGTTTTATATGGGGGCTATATAATAATATACCATCCGACCTACATCGATAACAGAACTACTTTGTGCAAGTTTCAAGTCCGAAGTTGTTTCGTTCGGATAGTTAGCGTGATTCAACATGACGACGCACGGACGGACATGCTCAGTATCGACTCAAGAATTTCCACTCAGGAACACGCGGCCAGAACTATAATATCTTTATAATATATATACAAATTTTCAAATTGTGTTACAAACCGGAATGTACAATGTTTAATAGGGATGGGAGGGTAATCCTATGGTGAGGTATACAAAAATCAATCAGGAGAATTGGGTGTTCAGTGCTATAGCAGTGATAAGCTGAATTTGAAAGAAAATTTGCTTGGAATTGAGCGCACATGTTTTTTGGATTTGGCTAATCTGAAGGACGGTTGCCAACACGTGCTAAAAAAATAATCTACCAAAAATTGTTAGAAAATTTTACAAAATCTATCACATAAAAAAAATAATGGTGTAGAGATTTTTAAATATTTTTAACGATTTGACGTTTAGCGCCAATAACAAAGGCAAAAGTTAACCTTTTCTACACAAAAAAGGCCCAAACTTACTCTCACTCATGGACTTGATAGCATGACTTAAACAAAAATTTAAAAATTTTTTAAAGATATTGAGTTTAAGAAATTTTGTATAAATTTTTATTTCTTTAGAAATTTTGTCAAATTTCTTATTTCCATAGAAAACTATGTCAAATATAATTTCTGTAGAAAAATTTTTGTCTCAAAATTTTATATCTAATAGAAAATTTTGTCCAAAATTTTATATCTATTAGAAAATTTTGTCAAAAATATTATTTCGAAAAAAATATTGTCCAAAAATTTTTATTTCTATAGAAAATTTTGTCAAAGAGTTTTATTTCAAAACTTTATTGTTTATATAAAATTCTGTCAAATTTTTGATTTTCTATTAAAAAATTTTTGTCAACATTGTTATGTCTTAGTGAATATGTTGTGCAAATTGTTATTTTTTGGTCAAAATTGTTTTGTAACAAATTGAGTTTGTGAAAATTTTATTTCTTCAGAACATTTTATTCAAAATATTTTATTTTCAATAGAAAATTGTGTGTCAAATCATTTATCATATAGGAACATGTTATCAACATTTTTTTTCAGAGAAAATTTTATCAACATTTTAATTTCTAGAAGAAAATGTCAAGCATTTTAATTTCATATTCGAAATTTTGACTAAAATTTATTCTCATATAAGAAAAAACTTTTCTACGAAAATCATAAAAATTTACCAATTAGTAAAAATTTACCATTTTTGGGTAGAATCCCATAATTGTCAACAGTGTTTAAAACACACTCATTCAGTCGACTTTTACCTTTTTTCAGTTCGTAAAGCGTAAATCACAGATCTTCAATTTTCACTATATCATAAGACGTGTTTTCATTAAGCACTCATGAAGGTATTTTTGGAGCAGTTTCTTTCGGAGTAATCGCATTTGCACCCTTTTTATATAGCGAGATTGACAAAATTGTTGTGGGATCCAAATCTAACCAAACTTTTACGGTCAAATGCTTCTTGAAATATTAAGTGCTCTGGTTTGAATTCACCAATTCACACCTTGGTACTGACTATCATATAGCAAGTTTTAAAAGGGATCGATGAACTTGTCTTTTTTCTTACATTGGGGATATTAAGTACAATCACCAATAAATTTTAATAATGAAATAAAACAAAGTTTAATTTTGATTTTAAAAAATCTTGATTTTTCTGAGGAAATATTAATCATTTATTTAGATTGTTTAGTTCTTTTCTGTTAGCACCTTTGGAGTCTCATTGGTGGTTGGTGGGCGGTAAACACGAAAATCTGGATAACTGAGGCAAATGAGTCATTCTTAGATCTTGAATAAAATTTCACTTAAATTAAGTGGTAACAAAAGAGTGGTAGGAAAAGAGAATTTAATTGTGTAGATGAAGAAGATATTCATTGATTGATGAGAAAAAATTAATGTAAGTTATTTTCGAAAATTCAGCCAGGTAAGTCTGGAATCGGATGGAAATCGAAAACCGGAAGCCGCTGAGAGCGACAAAGAGAGTTGCGGTAGTGTTCAAGCGAAACCTAACTCTCCTCTCTCCGAGAGTGGCGCCAAATCTAAGCTGGGTGTATCGTCTAACCGATGCATCCGAGCCAAAAACGAGAGCCGCGACTATCGGACTTACAAGAAGGTAGTGCTTCCAAATCGCGATGATAAACAAAATACGACGCAAAGCGCGAACTCCTCGGAGTCTTTACCGACGAGCTGAACGAATTGACTGCGTTGGTAATGGACCCAACGTAAACCTACTTCAAAGCCGACTACAAAGCAGCTTCCGGACAGGAGTTTTATACGCAAAAGAAGGGGAAAGGTGCAGAATTTCAAGCACATAAAAACTGTCAAAGTTCGCAAAGAAGATATTGGTGTGGGCAAGCATCTGTACTGTGGCTTTAGAAAAGCAGATTTTCCATAGGCTTCCGGGACTGTTCAACCAAAGAAATTTACATGAAAAGTGTTTGAATAACGTTTCTGCTGCCTTTCCTGAAGAAACACGGTTGTTCCCGTACTGTTTTACCGGGATTTTGGAAATCTTGCCAATTACGGTAAAAGTGCCATGGAGTGGTACGCCGCCAACAATCGTGCAGGTGGTTCCCAAGAAAGAACCCTCCCAACACGCCAGAGGATCTCGCCAATTGAAAATACTGGGCTATTGTTCAAGCGAACCTAAAGAAGACACATAAAAAAACTGCGTAAGGACGAGCAAGCAGTTCCAGGCAAACTGCTTCTGCGGCCGAAAAAGGTGAACAAGGTGGCTGTAACAAATCTGATGGCAGGTGTCAAGCGTGAGGCCCGCCAATTCGGATTGGAAAGCGAAGGCCTAATCTGATATTTTCCTGAATTTTATACTAATTGAACTGAAAAAGAAATATTAATTTTGATTCTTTTAAATAAACGATTCCGCCGATTTTACACGCGTTTTCCCTTGAGCACAAAGAATTTTGACCGTATCACCCTTTATGAGGAGCTATATTCTAATCTGAACCATTTTTCTTTCAAAAATCAATTAGGTTCTATTCTTGACCCAATTTCATTTCATTTCTTTCATTTATTCCAATATTTGGTTGATCCTATAAACAAGAAATAAATCTTATATGACAGCCACTAAGGTATCATTCTAGTAACAATGAATATTTTGCTATTATTTAGATATTAAAATATATAAGTAAATATAGTTTCAAACAATATAACATTAATATGAAATCTTAATTATAATCTTGTTTCAATTTTGTATTGAATTAAAATAAAGTTTGGTTCAGATTTTGTGATGCGAGCAAGTATAACACATGTACATTTCAAAAATTGATATATAATATTAAGATTATTGTATATGTGATAAAAAGCAATGCAATTGCTTTGTTCGCACTCATATCAGAAATTGTTACTGTCAGATCTCGGAAACATGTGGCCCAATTTGAAGGCGATGGACATTAAAATTTGCGAACCCTGACTTTGATCACAAAAATGTGTTCACAAGACAGACAGACGGAACGGACGAACGGACAGACGGACATGGTTTATATACGACTCTAGGGACCCACCCTGAGCATTATTAGTCAAAGAGACACCCATGTGTTATCTCTCCTCCTTCTGGGGTGTTACAAAACCATATGTACTAACGTTATAATATCCCTGTTCTACAGTGTGGCGCAGGGTATAGAAATCGATGAATGAGTTTTGTATTCCAATTTTATTTTATTGATCCTGAGATTTAAAGCAGCAAAAATGTCTTTATTTTAAAGAAGCTGCATCTTTGGCTCGGAATCAATACCAAAATCCTTAAGGGAAGGTCAAAATCTTTGGATCCAAGTAAACTTTTTTTTGAGTGTACATTTTATAAGGAGCTAAGCACAGCTTTATAAAATTTAAACGCAAGAGTTTATTTGGAGAAATTAAGTTTTCTTAAGCGGCAGGAAAAAAAAACTTGTGAAAAATAATATTTCTTATACTTGACTAAAATTATTAACTCATTTGTATTGTATTTCTGATGTGCATTTCTGAAAACATGCTATCGATATTCTTTGAAACTATGTCATGTGCCTATAAAATGTATTGCTTTTAAGATTAAAATTATTTTTATACCCACCACCATAGGATGGGGGGGTCCGTTTATATGGGGCTATACGTAAAAGTGGACCGATATGGCCCATTTGCAATACCATCCGACCTACATCAATAACAACTACTTGTGCCAAGTTTCAAGTCGATAGCTTGTTTCGTTCGAAAGTTAGCGTGATTTCAACAGACGGACGGACGGACGGACGGACGGACGGACGGACATGCTCAGATCGACTCAGAATTTCACCACGACCCAGAATATATATACTTTATGGGGTCTTAGAGCAATATTTCGATGTGTTACAAACGGAATGACAAAGTTTA
>PGFW01002921.1:0-23478 GCA_003123925.1 Haematobia irritans
GGCGAAAAGGAAGTTTACCGTATTTCAGTATTAAGTATGAAATTCCCATGAAATAGATGGCTCTTTTCAAGAACAAACAGAATTATTGGCATACCAAAAAGCCACTCAGCATACAGATTATGTGAATAGCATTAATCGAGGGACGATTTGCATTACAAAAGATGCAAGTTGTAGCACGACGAATTGCATGTTTAATTGGCCCGAATAAGCCAATAAGATATTGTACAATTTGAATATCTGCTTGTGAGATTTGTGTGAAAAAAGTGACAGAAATTGCTAATCCGCAAGCCAGGAATTGAAAAATCATGAGATACCCGCAGAATTCCGATGCTTCAAGTATGTAAACGGTATCTTGTCGCAATTGAAGGAACGGATTATCTCTTATCGTGATGATTATTTTTCTAAAATATATAAGAATATTCCGAAATTTGAAAAAGCGAGATTTAGCATATCAATTAGTTATAAAGAAAATGCAAGAGTATTTGTTTCGAACATGGTATTCCGTAAGTACATTGAATCTGACAATGGACCCCCATATACATTCTCACGCATTTAAACCAATTTTGTGTCGATAATGGGCATGATTCCACCAAACTAGTAGTCTCTACTTGCCAAGATCAAATGCGCACTTAGCAGAAAGAAGTGTTACAGACCTATTAAAGAAGATGTTTAAGAAATGTCGTGAGACAGGGAGCGAGACTTGTACATCGTCTTTATGCAGTACTCGTAACAGCCAGCGTAAAAATGACACTGCCAAGGTCCATCAGAGCTTCTAATGCAAGGAAACCTTAGAACAAGCTTACCTCTTTTTTCAAGCACTTTGAAGCCAAATTTAGTGGATTTAGACAACTTAAAGAAAATGTCATAGAAAAAGATCAACAATTTGTGATGCATTATAATTAAAAGAATCTAAAAAGAAATCACAAACCTATTCGATATAGGTAGCCAAATATATTTTCAAGAAATAAGTCATTATCCGTTAAGCGCTTCCAGCGTACCATGTAGAAAAAATGTAAACAACCTAGTCATATATATGAGGACAAGAAGGACGTAACATTTTAGAATAGACCAGCCATTATTCTTAGCAGATTAAATCAGAAAGGGAATAGCCACAGAAACATTCCCGACATTAGCAAAATAACAGCAGTATTAAAAACACTCGATGCATTACCGAACACAAACTAATAATCAAATTAGCGTCGAGAACGTGGAGAATCATAAAACCCAAATAGGTGATATACTTGAAAACTTCTTAGTTTTTGTATGTATTAAAGTATTTGTTTAACAAAAATTATGTAAAATTTATTATATACTGGCGATGTTATGTACTTAATTAAAAAAAGGAAGATGTGTGATAAGCGATTTGGAACCACTGTACAGCGGTAAGCTTGTTTCTACATTTCCGGATTCTAGGTTTTCAGTTAAATTAAGTTAAAACAGCCAACTTTCCAATACCATATAATCTTGAGCACTTGAGTAGCGACATCTATTGACACAAAACGAAAAAAAAAACAATTAATTTATATTGTATATAAAATTTTGTAAAATCTTCTTTGAATGTCTTATGTTAAAAAATTCTTCCACTGTCCATGTCTTAGCATTTTCATTTTCTATTTCCACATCCATTTCCATTTCTACTTCCATTTGTATTTGTTTTGTAGTTCAATTGTATTGAAGATCTCGAATTAAATGTAATTTTTTTTTTGTGGACATTTCGTTGTTCAGTTTTTTTGTAGTTATTGTTTTTGTTGCCGAGCAGTTGATGTACTCTAAGAGATTGTTTTGTTACATTTACATTTAATGATGACGAGCACGTCATGCCTCGTATGTCGTATGGGGCACGTGATCCATGTCACTGGTGACTAGTGTGTCGTGAATGAATGAGGGTTGGTGGGATAGGGGGCTGATGGTTACCAGATGATTGTTGAGTGCTCTTACTAAGCGTTTATACTCTCGAATGGAAGATTGACAGGCGAGCAAATAGACGGACGATTGAAACACTTAAATAGGCCATTCAAGTGTAGAGTCGATTTTGTTTTTGTTTTTTTCTCAAATGATACTGAACTTGGCATTGGTAATTGCAGTTACAGGAAAATTGAATGCAGAATACTTGGAAGAAGAGTAAACCTTGATGGAAATGAAATTGTCGTATTAATTAAGAGAATAGGGCACGAGTAAATTCCTTAAGCTCTAATAAGGTTTTAATTGCATTTTCTATAAGAAATACGAATCGAAGATTAAAGGATCTAAAGATTATCATGACAGCCTTTTGGGAGAGACTTCTTTTGTTAGGACCACAAATAACTCTTGCAGAGTTAGTGATTTTATGCAATACTCAGCGTCTCAAAAACACATCACATATCTTTTATATATTGGGTTACAGGCGAAACCCTTGTCCCACTTATGGAAAAAATTATAACAATATATCATCTTCTGAATTTGCATGGCATGTCCACATTAGCACAGATAGAAATTTAGAACCATATAAAAATTCAAATTTTAAAGGCTGCATGGCCAATCGATGGCCACTAAATGCGCCGAAAGACGGCCGCATACAATGGATAATCCAACAGAACTCAGCACAATCGCACTCATGTCAGTCAACCAAAAATGGTTTAAAACGAAAATTCCACTCTTCATTTATACTGCACAATGGAAACCAAAATCTCTGGATATCAATCCCTCGGACTTTTGAGACCACACAAAATTTTTTTATACCCTCCACCATAGGATGGGGGGTATATAAACTTTGTCATTCGTTTTGTAACTCATCGAAATATAGCTCTAAGACCCCATAAAGTATATATATTCTGGGTCGTGGTAAAATTCTGAGTCGAACTAAGCATGCCGGTCCGTCCGTCTGTTGAAATCAAGCTAACTTCCGAACGAAACAAGCTATCGACTTGAAACTTAGCACAAATAGTTGTTGTGATATATCAGACCACTTTTACGTATAGCGCCCATATAAACCGACCCTCAGATTTGGCTTGTGGAGCCTCTTGGAGGAGCAAAATTCATCCAATATGGTTGAAATTTGCTACATGGTGTAAGTATATGGTCTCTAACAACTATACAAAAATTGGTCCACATGGGTCCATAATTATATATAGCCCCATATAAACCGATCCCCCGATTTGACCTCCGGAGACTCATGGATGAGCAAAATTCATCCGATCCGGCTGAAATTTGGTACATGGTGTAAGTATATGGTCTCTAACAACTATGCAAAAGTTGGTCCACATCGGTCCATAATTATATATACCCCCCATATAAATCCGATCCGGCTGAAATTTGGTGCATGGTGTTAGTATATGGTCTCTAACAACCATACAGGAATTGGTCCATATCGGTCCATAATTATATGTAGCCCTCATATAAATCGATCCCCCGATTTGACCTCCGGAGACCATGTACCAAATTTCAGCCGGATAAACCGATCCCCAGATTTGACCTCCGAAGCCCCTTGGAAGAGCAAAATTCACCCGATCCGGTTGAAATTTGGTACAATGTGTTAGTTTATGGTCTCTAACAACTATGCAAAAATTGGTCCATACCGGTCTCAATTATATATAACCCCCATTCAAACCGATCCTTACATTTGACCTCAGAAGCTCTTGGAGGACCAAAATTCATCCGATGCGGTTGAGATTTGGTACGTGGTGAAATTTGGTTGATTGGTCTATAAATATATATAGCCGATCCCCAAAAATAATGTACCAAAATTTTATTTCTATAGAAAATTTTGTCAAAATTTTATTACTGTGCAAAATTTTGTCAAGATTTTTATTTCTTTAGAAAATTTTAAAATTTCTAAAATATTTATTTTATTCTATAAAATATTGTCAAAATTTTATTACTATAGAAAATTTTGTCAAAATTTTATTTCTATAGAAAATTTTGTCAAAATTTTATTTCTATAGAAAATTTTGTCAAAATTTTATTGCTATAGAAAATTTTTTCAAAATTTTTTACTATACAAAATTTTGTTAAGATTTTATTTCTTTAGAAAATATTGTCAAAATTTTTTTACTATAGAAAATGTTGTTAAAAATGTGGTATGTACAAAATTTTGTCAAAATTTTATTACTTTAGAAAATTTTGTCAAAAATTTATTGCTATAGAAAATTTTGTCAAAATTTTATTTCTATAGAAAATTTTTTCAAAATTTTTTTGCTATAGAAAATTTTGTCAAAATTTTATTGCTGTAGAAATTTTGTCAAAATTTTATTTCTATAGAAAATTTTGTCAAAATTTTACTTCTAAAGAAAATTTTGTTAAAATTGTATTTCTGAAGAAAATTTTCTTAAAATTTTATTTCTATAGAAAATTTTGTCAAAATTTTATTACTATACAAAATTGTGTCAAGATTTTATTTCTTTAGAAAATTTTGTCAAAATTTTTTATTTTGCATATTAGAATATTTTTGATCAAATTTTATTACTATAGCAAATGTTTTGTCAAAATGGTATTACTATAGAAAATGTTGTCAAAATTTTATTTCTATAGAATATTTTGTCAAAATTTTATTACTATAGCAAATTTTGTCAAAATTTTATTGCTATAGAAATTTCAAAATCTTTTACTATACAAATTTGTTAAGATTATATTCTTTAGAAAATTTTTGTCAAAATTTTTTTGCTAAGAATTATTATTTTATTACTTAGCAAATTTTCAAATTTTATTCTAAGAATTTTGTCAAAATTTTATTTCTATAGAAAATTTTTGTCAAAATTTTATTTCTATAGAAAATTTTGTCAAAAATTTATTGCTATAGAAAAGTTTCTCAAAATTTTATTTCTATAGAAAATTTTGTCAACATTTTCTTACTATACAAAATTTTGTCAAAATTTGATTTCTATAGAAAATTTTGTCAAAAAATTTATCGCTATAGAAATTTTTTTCAAAATTGTGCGTTAGTCCATGCGTGGTATATAGTAGACAAAAAATGTATGTATAGGTAAGTCTACAAATAATTACGAATCGATTGGACTTTGCACGGTACGGAGAGCCAGATTGAAATATGGGGATCGCTTATATGGGCATATACAATTATAACTTGATATGACCAATTTTTTGTGATTGGAGATCGATTTATCTGAGGCATATATAACTATATACGATATGACCTAAGTTAGACATGGTTGTTAAGCATATACTGCACAATGTACCAAATTTACCGACTCGGATGAAAATTTGCTCCTCCAAGAGGCTCCAAAACACAATCTCGGATCGTTTATATGGGGCTATATATGATTATGGACTGATATGGACCACTTTTGGCATGGTTGTTGAATATCATTACTATCACACTACCAAATTTCAACCAGATCGGATGAAGTTTGTTTGGCGAGTCATCTGATCTTATATGGGGCTAAAAATTAGACTGATAGACATTTGCGGTTACTTACACATGTACCAAATTTCAACCGATCGGATGGATTTGCTCCAAGGGCTCCGGTCAAATTGGATCGTTTATATGGGCTATATATATTATGGACGATTGACCTTTTTCATGGTTTAACATATATTAACACCACGTACAAATTTCAACCGATCAGATGAATTTTTCTCCAAGGGCGGAGGTCAAATCTGGGATCGTTTATATGGGGCTATATATAATTATGGACTGATGTGGACCAATTTCATGCATGGTTTTTGGATTATAGCTAACACCAGTACAATTTCAGACGATCGGATGATTTGCTTCAAGGAGGCTCGCACAAAATCGGGATCGGTTGATATGGGGGCTATATAATTATTGACCGATTTCGACCAATTTTTGCATTGGTGTTTAAGGCATATATATAACACCAGTACCAAATTTCAACTGAACGATAATTTTTTCGTTTTCCAATCAAACGAATTAATATGCTGGCTATATATAATTATGACCGATGTGGACCATTCATGCCATGTTTTTAGAGATTATAATCGACTTACACCTGTCGAAAAGCTATTGGATGGAAATTGTCTCGCTAAGGCTTTTTGCAATATGCTAGATATCTAGATCATTGACCTATATGGTTACTATAGATAGTTTTCAAATACAAACGTATACCTGTGGACCAATTTGTGGTTTCACGACAAACTTTGCCAGGATGAACCGCGATACACGTAAAAGTGACCGATGTCCCATTTGCAATACCATCCGACCTACATCAATAACAACTACTTGTGCCAAACTTCAAGTCGATAGCTTGTTTCGTTCGGAAGTTAGCCTGATTTCAACAGACGGACGGACGGACATGCTCAGATCGACTCAGAATTTCACGACGACCTAGAATATATATGTTTTATGGGGTCTTAGAGCAATATTTCGATGTGTTACAAACGGAATGACAAAGTTATTATACCCTCATCCAATGGTGGACGGTATAATAAAACATATAAAGGGTGATACGGTCAAAATTTGGTCAAGGGAAAACGCGTGTAAATCGGTGAAATCGTTTATTTAAAAAATCAAATAAAATTTCTTTTTCAAGTTCAATTAGTATAAAATTCAGGAAAAATATTCAGTTAGGCTTTCGCTTTTCCAAATCCGAATTGCCGGGCCTCACGCTTGACACCTGCCATCAGATTTTGTACAGCCACCTTGTCCACCTTCTTCGCGCAGAAAGCCAGTTTGCCTTGAACTGCTGCTCGTCCTTAGCAGTTTTTTTGGTCTTCTTTAGGTTCCGCTTGACAATAGCCCAGTATTTCTCAATTGGGCGGATCTCTGGCGTGTTGGGAGGGTTGTTGTCCTTGGGAACCACCTGCACGTTGTTGGCGGCGTACCACTCCATGGCCTTTTTACCGTAATGGCAAGATGCCAAATCCGACCAAAACAGTACGGAACAACCGTGTTTACGTACAGGAAAGGCAGCAGACGTTTATTCAAACACTCTTTCACGTAAATTTCTTGGTTGACAGTCCCGGAAGCTATGAAAATGCTGCTTTTTAAGCCACAGGTACAGATGGCTTGCCAAACCAGAAAATTCTTTGCGAACTTTGACAGTTTTATGTGCTTGAAAATATCTGCTACCTTTCCCCTTCCTTTTGTCGTATAAAACTCTGTCCCGGAAGCTGCTTGTAGTCGGCTTTGACGTAGGTTTCGTCGTCCATTACCACGCAGTCAAACTTCGTCAGCATCGTCGTGTACAGCCTCCGGGATCGCGCTTTGGCCGTTCGTAATTTTGTTTTATAATCGCGATTTGGAGTCACTACCTTCTTGTAAGTCGATAGTCCGGCTCGTTTTTGCCTCGATGCACGGTTGTAGACGATACACCCAGCATATTTGCGGCATCTCGGAGAGAGAGGTTAGGGTTTCGCTTGAAACTACCGGCAACTCTCTTTGTCGTCTCAGCGGCTTCCGGTTTTCGATTTCCCCCCGATCCAGACTTCCTGGCTGTCGACAAACGTTCCCCAAACACTTTAATTACATTTGTAACGGTTGAATTTGCAACTTTTAGCGATTTGCCAGCTCTGTCGTGCGAGTAGCTCGGATTTTCGCGATGCGGAGCAAAATTTTTATACGCGTGCTCTTTTGCTTGGACGGCTTTTGACAACTGAAGAGTGAATTCCAAAATCAAATAGGAGCAAATCTTATCACCACACCACACACTTCACAATGGAGGGGTGTTCAGGTTTTTAAATGCAAAATTGAAAGAAATACGTCAAGTTTATATTGACCAAATTTTGATCACCCTTTATATCGTTTATTTTGTTGCATTATATATCAGCCACCCATATTATATATTTACAGAAAATAAACACCATACTGTTTCGGCAGTATCCAACCTATATAATGTATATTAGCGAAGCGATTTTATTTACGCTGTTCAAACGTTCTAATATATTATACAGTCCCAAAATAGTAGAGTAGGTCAAGGGTATAATAAAATATATTTTTCCCAAGAATTACATCTCCTTTCTATAATTAGATTCCATTGAGCACTTATCCTAGATACAACCATAACCAATTCTAGTGGCCACTTGACCGATACCAGCAGAACTCTTAAACAAGCCCATACACAGACATATGTGTTACTGATCATGTCTATGGCCTATTTATAGCTCTTTTGTACCATTTTCAAGGAACTCTCGTTGACAATGTCCTTTTGCGAAAGGGCATTCACAAAATTTTTGAAATGGTGATACAATGACCTTTCACCACTTTATGCACAAATGGCAATCAATGTCAGAAGCACTCTCAGAAACTGAAACCAGTAACAGTAGAAAATGGATGATGCTGATGTTTACTTGTGTAAATTGAATAAAACTGCGGTTTCTATTAAGCCCCAAGAAGTAAATCGGGAGATCGGTCTATATTGGGGACTATACCAAAACATGGACTATACTCACCATTTTTGCGCACACCTCATTTATGGTCATAAAATACCTCTTAGATTTCAAATTTCAGGCAAATTTGGATAAAAAACTAACTGGATTCTATAAAGCCCAAGAAGTTAAAGTCGGGAGAATCGCGTCTATATGGGGGCTATACCAAACACATGCACAGACACTCACCATTTTTTTTGGCACACCTCTTCAAGGTTCCAAAATTTTACCCTTCTAGATTTTTCAATTTTCGAGCAAATAGGATTGAAAACTACGTTTCTATAAGCGAAAGACCCAAAATCGGGAGGTCGCCTTATCATGGGGGCATATACCAACAACATGGACCGACGCATCACCATTTTTGCGCACCACCTCTTTCAAAGGTCCCAAAAATATTCTCTAGATTTTCAATTTCGCGCAAATTGGTAATGAGAAAACTACTGGTTTCTATAAGCGAAAGAGCCCCAAATCGGAGGAGTCGGTTTATTATGGGGGGCTATACCAAACCATGGACCGACTCTCACCATTTTTGCGCACACCTCTCAGGTCCCAAAATTACCTCTAGATTTTCAATTTCGCGCAAATTGGATGAAAACTACGGTTTCTTATAACGCGAAAGACCCAATCGGGAGGTCCGGTTTATATGGGGGCTAATTACCAAACATGGCCCGATTATAAGCCCATCTTCGAACTTGACCTCGCGCGCAGACAAAAGGACGATTCTTGTGCCAAATTTCAGGACGATAGCTCCATTATTGAATGCTGTTAGCGTGATTACAAACAGACAGTCCAGACAGACAGACAGACAGGACGGACAGGGACGGAACATGCTTTATATCCTCTTAGTAATTTCTCCCTGATACAAGGAATATATTATACTTTATATAGTCGGAAATCGATATTTCGATGGCGTTACAAACTTATTATACCCCGTCACCATTTCTATGGTGGTGGGGTATAAAAAAATATGGCGAGACATTTAAATCTGAAGCCATATTAAGGAACTTCGCAAAAGTTTATTTATGATTTTTTACGCTCGATAGTATATGTATTAGAAGTTTAGAGAAAATTAGAGTCATTTTTTACAACTTTTCGACTAAAGCAGCTTGGCGATTTTACAATGAAAAATGCTTGGTTATTCTTTGACCATTTTAATTCTACTCCCTGTTTGCAAATTTCAACTAAATCGGAGCACAAAATTGGCCTCTGTTCGGTGATATGGAGTGTTAAATTGGCGCGGAAAGCTATATATGGGGAGCTATATCTAAATCCGAATCGATTTCAACCAAATTTTGGCACGCAATAGCTACATGCTAAATCTACTCCCTGTGCAAAATTTTATCACAAAAAATGTTGTTCACAGACACACGGACGACGCGACAGACGGGACATGGTTTATATTCGACTCAGGGACCCCAACCTGAGCATTTCATTGGCCAAAGACACAATGTGTTCTATCTCGTCTCCTTTGGGTGTTACAAACATATGCCACTTAAATTATAATTAACCCTGTTCCACAGCTGTTGGAGCAGGGTATAAAAATTAAACAAATTATTTCTATAGAAATTTAAATTTTACAACTGTCTTTATAAAAATAAAATCTTGACAAAAATTTCTATAGAAATAACATTTTTACAAAAATTTTCTATACAAATTTTGACAACATTTTCTATTTAGAAAAACGGAAAAAATTTGGACAAAATTCTCTAAAGAACTACAATTTTTACAAAATTTTCTATTGAAAAAAAAAATTAAAAAAAATTAACAGATATAAGATTTTGACCCAATTTCTATAGTAATAAACAAATTTTGACAAAATTTTCTGTGCGAAAAAAATTTGGACAAACTTTTTCGTATTAGAAATAAAAGTTCGACAAATAAATAACATTTTTGCCAAAATTTTCTTTAAAAAATACACTTATTGCCAAAAAACATTTTATTTAAAACATGGCCCGCCTTGCATACCTACAAGTCGTAGGTTCGAAACCCAGCTTCGACCAAACACAAAATTTTTCAGCTTTGGTTTATTCCCAACTTCATTAATTGATGGTTGACATTTCCGAGTTTTTCAAAAGCTTTCTCTTAAGTGGTTCTACTGGAAATGTGGGAACGCCGTTCGGTACTCTGACTATAAAAACAGGGGTCCTGTCATTGAGCTTACATTAGGAAATTCGGACAGCTCTTCAGTGATGAGAGAGAAAGTTTCACCACTGTGGTATCACAATGGACTGCAATAGTCTAAGTGATCCTGCCCCACTATAACTACCTAACATACTATAGAAATAATATTTTTACAAAATTTTTTATAGTAAATAAATTTTTGCAAAAACTTGTTCTATAGAAATAAAATTTGATATAGAATTTTTCTATGGAAATAAATATTTCGACAAATTTTCTCTAGCAAAAAAATGTGGACAAAATTTTTTTCTTAAAGAAATTAATAATTGTTTACATAAATAAAATTTCCTATACAAAAATAAAATTTTGACAAATTTTTTATAGGAATAAAATGTTGGCAAAATTTTCTAGAAAATTAAATTTGGGAAATTTTTTTTTAGAAATAACATTTTGACAAAATTTTTCTATAGAAATAAATTGTTGTCCAAAAATTTCTTATAGAAATAAAATTATACAAGTTTCTAAAGAAATAAAATTTTAAAAAATTTTCTATAGCTGACAGACTTTTTATTAAAAAAAAATTGACGAAAATATTCTATTAGAATATAAAATTTTTTGACAAAATTTTCTATAGAAATAAAATTTTTGACAAAATTTTTTAGAATAAAATCTTGACAAAATTTTTCTTATAGAAAATTAAAATTTTGACAAAATTTTTCTAAGGAAATAAAATTTTGACAAAATTTTCTATAGAAATAAAAAATTGCGACAAAAATTTAGCAGAAATATCAATGATAAATTTTTCTATAAAATAAAATTCAGAAAATTTTTTATAGAAATAAATTTTTGACAAATTTTATATTTAGTTGACAGAACTTTATTTATAAAAATTTAAATTTGACGAAATTTTCTATAGAAATAAATTTTGACAAAATTTCTTAAAGAATTAAAATTGATCAAAATTTTCTTACAGAAATAAAGATTTGATAAAATTCATTATAGTAATAAAATTTGATTAAAATTATTAAAAAATAAAAATTTCGCTGCGAATTTTCTATAATCATAAAATTTGAAATAATAAAAATTTTGACAAAATTTTCTATAACAATAAAAATTTTGACAAAATTTTCTATAACAATAAAATTTTGACAAAATTCTTATTAGAAATAAATATTTTTTGACAAATTTTCTATAGAAATAAATTTTGACAAAATTCTATAGAAATAAAAAATTTGGATAAGCATTTTCAAAATTTACTAAAGAAATGGAAATGTTGAAATTTTGTTATTAGAAATAAAATTTTGGGCAAACTTTTCTTATAGCGAATAAAAATTTTTGACAAAATTATCATATTACAAATAAAATTTTCAGAAAATGTTTCTTTAGAAATAAAAAAATTACAAAAATTTTTCTTTTAGAAATAAAAATTTTAGACAAAATTTTTTTTTTAGAAATAAAATTTTGACAAAAATTTTCTTATTAGAAATCAAATTTGACAAAATTTTTTATAGAAATAAAAAAATGCCTGACAAAAATTTAGCAGAAATTACAATTTTTGAATGATATTTTACTATAAAAATAAAATTTTAGAAAATTTTTTTATAGAAATAAACATTTTGACAAAATTTTTTTTTCTTTCTTTTTTTCTCTCTATCTCTCCCTTCTTCCTCTTCTCTCTTCTTCTTCCTTTCCTCCTTTTTTCTCCCTCTTTTCTCTCCTTTTCTTCTCCTTTTTTTTCCTCTCTTCTCTTCCTTCTTTTTCCTTTCTCCCTTTTTCTTTTTTCATCTCTTTCTCTTTTCCTCCTCTCTTTCTCTCTTCTCCTTTTCTCTTTTCCTATCTTTTTTTTTTTTCCCTTCTTCGTCTCTTTCTTTTCTTCTTTTCTCTCCTTCCCTTTCTCTATTTCTCCTTCTTTCCTATTAGAAATAAGATTTGGATAAAAGTTGTCTAAAATTTACTAAAGGAAATAAGAAATTTGAACACAATTTTCTACAGATAGATAAAAATATTGGCAAACTTTTCTATAGAAATAAGAATTTTGGCAAAGCTTTTCTATAGAGAATAAACAATTTTTGGCAAACTTTTTAATAGAAAAAAAAATTTTGACAAATTGTCTATAGAAATAAAATTTCAGCCAAATTGTTCTTAGAAATAAAAATTGTTTTTGAACAAAATGTTTTCTAGCAGAAATAAAAATGGTTGACAAATTTTTCTATATAGAAGATACTAATGCTGACAAGAATTTTAATAGAAATAGCATTTTAGATTAAAATTTTCTTTAGAAATAAAATTATTCAGAAATATGTTCGTATAGAGAATAAAATTTTTTACAATAATTTCATATTAGAAATAAATTTTAACAAAATTCTTCTCTAGCGAAAAAAAATTTTTTTGTTATAAAAATGAAATTTTAATTAAAATATTTCTTATAGAGAATAAAATTGTTTACAAGATTTTCTATGAGAACGATAAATTTTGAAAGAAAATTTCTATAGTGAGCAGATATTTTTTATAAAAATAAAAGATTATTGATAAAACAGTTGTCTAGTTAGAAAGTCAAAAATTTGACCAAAATTTTCAATAGAAATAAAATTTTAACAAAATTTTTGAATCTACGGAAGGTAATAAAATTTTATAAAATTTTCTTACGGTAAATAAAAAATTTTGTAAAAAATTTATCTATTAAAAAATCGCTTAAAATTTTTCTGTTAATAATAAAATTTCAATTGGAAATAAATTTTGAGAATTTTCGATTGAAATAAAAATTTTGAGAATTTTCAATGGAAATAAAATTTTGAGAATTTTCGATGGAAATAAAATTTTGACAAATTTGTCTGTGGAGACAAAATTTTGAAAAATTCTCTATAAAAATAAAATTTTGACAAAAGTTTCTAAAATTTACTAAAGAAATAAAATTTTGACACAATTTTCTATAGAAAAAAAATTTTGGCTAACTTTTCTATAGAAATAAAATTTTGACAAAATTATCTATACAAATAAAATTTTCGGCAAAAAAAAAAAGTTTCTTTTAGAAATAACAATGTTGAACAAAATTTTCTATAGAATTTAAAATTTTTGACAAAATTTTCGAAATAAAATTTGATAAAAATTTTCGTAAGAAATAAAAAACTTTGAAGAAATAAAAATATGCGCTTTAATAATAACTGTTTTGTTTTTCAGTGTAGACGTCGCTTTATTTATTTTTGTTTATATTTTACTGACCCTTGCTTTCATTTCAAAATTTTTTTTCTGTTACAAAGAAAAATTTTCTTTTCAGTACCAGCTTTTAATAATAAATGGAATAATATAATTGAAATGTTAAAGGTGATTTTAACTATAAGAAAGTGTTGTAACAAATGGCTTAATAATGTAATTAAAAGTGACCAAATTTTTTGATTGTCTGATCTTTAGGGAAAACTTCAACATACTTTGCCATTAAGGCAAGCCCTTTAAGCCATTTACCAAGAGATTCTCATACCCCCTTAAACCTGTGGGTGGAAAAGGTAAACGAAGACAGACGATAGAAAGAATTAATTAAGCCTTTATTTGTTAGCCCTGTTGCGAAACTGAAAATAATTAAATAATAAAATAATAAATAAGCATAAAAGAACACAAATTATTTTTAATTGATAATTATCTAACCATTGCCGTTAGGTTCACACGGTTAAGCAATAAATGTCATTGGTTGTTGCTTAACCAATAGGAGCATCATTCAGTGGGTTAGACCTTTCTCCGATTTGTTAAATTTTTAGACAGAATATAAAATATAAGGAATGAATAGATATAGAAACACTAGCAGAAACCATTAAACCATTCTTATTAATATATCCACCACAGTATCAGGTCTTCATAACAAGTGGGAATATTCAAATGACCATTAATGAGTGACGTCACAGAATACCTTCAAGCTCCTAAAAGACGATTTACAATGAAAGATTTGGACATCAGATTAGATATTAATTCAAAAAAATAAGAAAACCAAAGAGTCACTTCCACATTTATTACGACAAGTTATAGTTGGCGGTATAGGAAGCTTTATTTCAAACTTGACATTATTTCTATGAGGATATGGTTTCTCAATGTCTACTTTAGCATAGTTTTTCGTTTGCATTGTATGTGTTGTATTTGTCTGAAAGAGAGAGTATTACGTCTTGCCAAAGTCGTTCTACACTGGAAAAAAATTACAAAAAAAAAAAAAAAAAATTCAAAAACGAATCTCAAAATCTTGCATTTCAAAATGATTCATGCCAAAAAAAATTCACGAAAAATTTCCAGCTTACAGCTTTAATTAGTTGTTTTAAAAAAAAAATATTCACAGTTAAAAAATTAAATTTTCAATTCAAAAAATTTTTAATTGAAACAAAAAATCAATCAAACAATGTATATACGGCCGTAAGTTCGGGTCAGGCCGAAGCTTATTGTACCCTCCATCATGATTGCGTAGAACTTCTTTCTAAACACTGCATTTCCACAATCGAATTACTTAAGGTTGCGGTAAACGCTTGCCGATTGGCCAAGGTATCTTAAACCTCCTAACACCATCTTCTAAATTGTATGTAAGTCCATACGAGCGTATATATTAAATCAAAAAGATATCGATCAATACGTATATAATTCGTTTTGACAAAGTAGACATAAAATGTTGACAAAATTTTTCTTACTAGAAATAAAATTTTTAACAAAATTTCTATTTAAGAAATCAAAATTTTCACAAATATTTTCTATAGAAATAAAAATTTTTGACAAAATTTTCTATAGAAGAAAATTTGACAAAATTTTCTACGGAAATAAAATCCTTGGTAGATTATTTTTGGCTCAAGTGGCAACCATGATTAATGGAACGGAATAAAATTTGGAAACAAAATTTTCTATTAGAAATAAAAATTTTGACAAAATTTTCTATAGAAATAAAATTTTTGCAATTGATTGAAAATTTTTAATTATGAACGGAATTAAACATTTTAACAAAATTTTCTCTAGAAATAAATTTTGACAAAATTTTGTTATAGAAATAAAATTTTTTTGACAAAATTTTCTATAGATAAAATTTTTGTAGATTATTTTTGGCTCTAGTGGTAACCATGATTATGAACCGATATGGACCAATTTTTGTGTGATTGGACAAATTTTGGTATGGTCCCTTAGCGACCATATACTAAACACCACGCTTTAATTTGAAACCGGATCGGATAGAATTTTTGCTCCTTCCAAGAGGCACCTGTGAGGTCAAATCTGGAGAATGTTTTATATGGGCCTAATATAATTATGGACGGTTTGTTAAGATTTATTGACGGATTGAAATTTGGCTTCTCTTGGAGACTTCGCAAGCCAAATCTGGGGATCGGTTTATATGGCGGCTATATATAATTATGAACGATGTGGACCATTTTTGCATTGGGTTGTTAGAGACCAATACCAATATCATGTACCAAAATATTAAAAGGCGGATCGGATGAAATTTGCTCTTTCTTGAGGCTCCGCGCAAACCCAAATTGTGGGGATCGGTTTATATGGGCGCTATATATAATTCATGGACGAGTGTGGACCAATTTTTGCACGGTTGTTAGAGACCATATTACCAATACCATGCTACCAAATTTCAGCCGGATCGGATGCAATTTGTTCTCCTTTGAGCTTCGCAAGCAAACATCTGGGGACGCGTTTATATTGGGGGCTATATATATTATGGACGATGTGGACCAATTTTTGCATGGTTGTTAGACGACCAATACCAAACACCATGTACCAAATTTCCAGCCGGATCAGCATGAAATTTGCTTCTCTTTTAGGCTCCCGCAAGGCCCAAATTGGGATCGGTTTATATGGGGCCTATAGTATAATTAGTGGACGATGTGAACAATTTTTAGCATGGTTGCTTTAGAGACCATATTACCAAACACCATGTACCAAATTTCAGCCGGAATCGGTATGAAATATGCTTGCTGTTAGAGGCCTCCACAACCAAATTTCTGAGGGTCCCTTTATATGGGCGCTATACGTAAAAGGTGGACCGATATGGCCCATTTTCAATTACCGGTCCGACCTACATCGTAAACAACTACTTGCTGCGAAGCTTTCAAGTCGATTAGGCTTGTTCTCGTTCGGAAGTATAGCGCTTGATTTCAACAGACGCGCACGGACGGGACGGACGGACGACGACGGACGACGGTGACGGACGGACATGTTTAGATAGGACTCAGAATTTTCACCACGACCCAGAATATATAATTTACTTTATGGGGTCTTAGAGGCATATTTCGATGGTGTTACAAACGGAATGACAAAGATTAATATACCCCCATCCTATGAATAGAGCGCGTATAAAAACTAAGGTACGGTCAGACTAGTCAAATATTTGACGAAAAATGGCAAAATATTTCTTTGCCGTAGTGTGACCATCAAATATTTATTAGAGGCAAACAACAAAACAGCTGATTTTTGGCAAACAAAAATATTTGACAACAAATAAAAATTTGCCCAATGTGACCATAGTGTGACCACTGCAAGGCAAATATTTTCCTCACATTTTGTCAAATTTTTATTTGATCTTGCAAGAAAACTGCAAGAGCAAACAGGATGAAATAAACATCTGGTTTTCAGTGGTGTCAACTATTTGCAATTACGTTTTTACCATTATTCGGACAGAAACAACACTTTGGTTTTTGCGTTGCTTGTACAGGAAATTAATATTAAATCAATTATCTAATTAAGTGAAACCCTGCTACAATATATTTCAATAAAATAAGAGTAAGCAAGGTCTTAAAGTTTTAAAGGATAACAATATCAAACATTTACGGCATTTAAATATTTCTGTATGTAAAATATTTTGTAAATTTCAGCATGCCAAAGCCGATGGATTTTAATTGATTTATTTTTAATTAAAAAAATTAAGTTTGGGATACAAAAATTTCCTGTAAACCTTTGTAAATATGGATGAAAAAAGACCATTTTACATGTAATTTGTGTCATATGTTTTTTTTATTCAAAATTGTATAAACGCATTATTGCCATGTAATGAATCTCATTTTTAGGTAATAGTTTAAGAATACTTATTGCCATCGATTAAATTCTACGTTGGTGTGGTAACAATCTATTTCGTGTGTTGTGAGTCAATTTTCTCAAAAATTTTGATAGAAACCTTTTAAGGGTTGCCATATGTTGCGAAATAAAAGTTTGCCGTACAAATTGTAATAATATGTTAGCAGTTTCTTTGGCATATCCTAAATCTTCTGAGATATAGATATTGCACTTTATTTGATCAAAAAGTAAGGAATAGAAAAAATAGTTAAAGATAGGTTCTAAATATTACAAAACATTTTATCTTTAACACCCATTGCAAACGTTACTGATGCTTGTTAATGTTTGATCGATAACACATTTGGCGATTATTTAGTCATCACCGACAAGTTCTTGCGATTGGCCACACTGTATGATTGATTACAAAGACCGGAATAACTTATAGTCTGGGTGGCGCATTAGCTACGAACTTTTAAACGTTCTTTATAGGGGAACATAAAGGGTGATTTGTTTTAGAGCTTTGATAACTTTTTTTTTAAAAAAAAAACGCATAAAATTTGGCAAAATCTCATCGGTTCCTTTAATTTTTGAAAACGTTAGGATTGGTCTTCATGACATTTTACTTTTTTCGAAGATAATTTCATTTAATGTTGATCGCGGCTGCGTCCTTAGGTGGTTTCCATTTCGGAATAGTCCAATTTTGGGCAACTTCTTTCGAGCATTTTCGGCCGTGAATAGCCGAATTTCTTCGGAAATGTCTGTCTTCCAAAGCTGAATAGTTGCTGGCTTATTTCTGTAGACTTTAGACTTGAACGTTAGCCCCACAAAAAATAGTCTAAAGGCCGTCAAATCGCATGATCTGTGGCAACCTTACCCGTTCCATTTCTTGAAGATTGAATTGTTCTCCGAAGTTTTCCCTCAAAATGGCCATATAAATCGCGAGCTGTGTGGCATGTAGCGCCATCTTTGTTGGAAAAACACATGTCAACCAAGTTCAGTTCTTCCATTTTTTGGCAACAAAAAGTTTGTTAGCATCGAAACGATAGCGATCGCCATTCACCGTAACGTTTGCGTCCAAACAGCATATTTTGAAAAAAATTACGGTTCCAATGATTCCACCATGCCGTACAAACCCACAAAACATGTGCATTTTTTCGGCATGCATGGGCAGTTCTTGAACGGACTTCTGGTTGCTCTTCACTCCAATGCGGCAATTTTTGCTTATACGTAGCCATTCAACCAGAAATGAGCCTCATCGCCATGAACAAAATTTTTTGTCGATAAAAGCGGATTTTCTGCAACTTTCTAGCGGCCCATTCACTGAAAATTCGACGTTTGTTGGCCAGATCGTAAGTCTATTCATGATGAAATTGTCAAAGCATACTGAGCATTCTTTCTCTTTGACACCATGTCTGGAAATCCCACGTGATCTGTCAAAATACTAATGCATGAAAATCCTAACCTCAAAAGAATCACCCTTTATATGTCATCTTGCCTATAAATTCCATATACAAGCTTACGAACGTAACTGATGAAAATTGTTTAGTTTAAGGTGGAGTTATTAAGTTCGAGTTTAACCCGCTAAAAATTGATTTTTTCACTGAAGTGAAAACCTAATATCAATAAAAAGGGCATTTAAAATTATTTACATTTTTGTTTCAGTATTTCATTATAACTTTAATGGGGAATCAGCCCAAAGCAAATTTTCACAGTTTGTATTCTTAAATGGATTATTTATTTGGAAGAAAAGTAATCGTGATAAAATCTGGGACGATTTTTAGCGGCTAACTCGAACTTAATACGCACCTTAAGGTAGGCCGTTAAGTTAATAATAATTATTTTAAAAAATTAATTTAAAAAATCAATCAATTTAAAAATTAATAACAAAGCGTATGTCGGTTGTTTAGTTTCCAATTATTTTGGGTGAAAAATCAACATCAAATTGTGAACGTCTTCTTTGACATTACGCCCTTAAAGTTTTTCGGTTATAAGGAACGTATTTCTAATTAAAAAGGTTAAACTAAGTTGTAACTTAATATATTCGCTTTTTCCGATCATTCAAAAAACGTCCTTTCCATTATAAAGCGAGATTTTCCATAATAAAGGGATTAATTTTGTTTGTGACGTACACAGTCTCACCATAAGTTTACATACCCTTTTGAGGTTTTTACTTATAACTAAACATGTTTTCTTGTTGTTGTTTATTAATTCCAGGAAACTAAAAACATCTTCTTGAAAATGGTACAAATACTTTGTTTTTCAACTATTAATTTACAAAATCTAAAGCATATATATGCATATTTTATTATATTTATTAATAATAAAGAAAATACATTTCTTATAACTCGTATGTAAAACTTGTTGTAAGACTGTGTATATTAAAAGATTTTCAATGACGTGATTTTGTCGTCATTTGTTCATCTGAAAACGCTAAGTTGGCTACACTTAAGAAAAATAAACAGCTGACTGACAGACCGGCAAAATTCATTCAATTCAGACAAGTTCAAGAAGAAGGTAAGAGAATTGAAATATTTTAACAAAACTTAAATACACATATATATAATTGCAGAAAATGGATGCTGCGATGGGCTTTCCTCCGAACAAGAAGGCTGGCGAACAAAAGCGAAAGTGCGTAAAAGATTTGGGAGTACGAAGATGTTTTTCAGCTGATATACTTTCGTGGAAAGTCAACCTTGCTCTGGGAATGCTGGCGATGAAGGTTTACCATAACAAAAATGCTACGGGATAATGCATGTGAAAAGGCATTTGTGAGGCCTTTGAAGACAAATTTTCTCAAATAGATGTAAATGCAAAGTGGACAAATTTACGTATACAATATCGAGGCTACGCAGCTAGAGCTAAAACAAAATCTGGCCAGCTATCGTTGAGCAGCCAAAGCTGGAAATTTTTTCAATGCTATGAGTTTTGTTGGGGCGAGTTTTTGAAGACTCCAACAAAACTACAGCCGCTTACAATTTTCAAATTATTTTTCGGAGGTGAGTCTGACTTGTGACAGCTTAAGAAAATTTTTTGATTTTCGCACCAAATAACCACGATAAGTTAATGGCAAATTATTTTTTAGTTTTCGAATTTCAAATTTACCTCTGCAATATATACAACACCATCACAAAACGTCCCGGACTCCGGCAAACAAACATCCAGTTCCCAATCGCGCAACCCGCAAGATTTGCCGAAACAAATGCGCCGAGGCTATTTCGGCAATGAAAGATTAAAAATGAAAATGCATTAAATCCGAAATGCTTACCTTCGCAAACTTACTTTACTTTAGCTGATACTAAAAACATTTAAATGAATGATTCTGCAGCAATTGTTCGCAAGAAGGTTACACTGTTTTTCTTGCAGTGCTTGGATGAAGCAAGGAATTAGCTTTCAAAAATGCAATTTACAGTTTCAATTTCATTTTAATTTTGATGCTGCGGTAGGTGTATTTAAAACACAAAAAGATCTCAAAAAGCTCTTGCAGTGCTTGGATTAATCAAAAAAAATTAGCTTTTAAAAAGCACATTTTACTGTTTGAATTCAATTTTTGTTTTGTTTTTATGTTGCGGCAAGGGCATTTATTTAAATTTTTATTATAAATTAGCATAGTAATAATAATAAAACTATTGTTTAATTCACACTCAAAAATCCAACTAGTTTCATTTCGGATTTTTAAGGAAGGGAAAATAAATGTAAGTAAAAGAAGTATATTGAGGGAAAATTATGTAGTATAACTTAAAAAGCTAATCAGGAAACGTAAATTCAAGCTTCAATTATACTAAATTACTAGATATGTTTATATTGAAACATAACTTCCCCCTCTTGAACAAAGTATTGGGAAAACTCCTCTCTGATTTCTGAGGAGTTCTGGGCAATGTATGAACGATGTTGTTGAAGATCGAGAAGACTACCGTTAGGTTCATTACGCCATTCGCCAGGAATAAGTGTACCATCCTCGGAGTAGTGATCTGCAAAATTGGTATAGAAGTAGGTATCGCTTTTGCGGCTCATTAAAAAGTTGTGTAATGCGCAAACAGCAGAAACAACTATTCGTGTCTTTTCCGGTTTAAAGGCTTAAATGAGGTACGTAATACACGAAAACGGGCCGAAGAGATACCGAACGCATTTTCTATTACTCGACGAGCTCTTGAAAGGCGGTAGTTGAAAACTCTTTGAACAGCATTCATATTGCGTAAGCCGAATGGTTTTAATACATTTGGGGTTAAAGCAAATGCATCGTCAGCCACAAGCACATATGGGACTGGAATTGATCTGCCTGGAAGGGGTTTCGGTGGAGGCAAATTTAATGTGTTATTTTGCAAAGCTTTGTTGAACGAGGTTTTACGGAAGACTCCTCCATCCGATATTCTTCCATTTGAACCAACGTCAATATATAAAAATTTGTACGATGCATCTGCTATACCCATTAAAACAATACTATGCGTTCCTGAAAACGACATATTTTAATTTTAAATACCTTTTTAAGTTATATAAAAAAGGGTACCTTTGTAATTTGTAGTATATTGCTTTGCCGGAATGGCGTTTGTTGCTGTCATAACTACAATGTTTCCCGTCTAATGCATCCCTCAAATACAATGCGGAATTCCACATTTTCTTCATATTTCGTTGGAAACCACCTTCCACTTCGTACTCACTCGATTGGTACCTCATTGGCGTAATAAGAATTATACTAGTTTGTGAACCAAAATTTGTATCATATAAAAATACTTTCAGATATTCTGGTTGAAGCGGCCTTAAATTAGCTTCGCCATTACTTCAGGAATAATTGTTGAAAATCGTATTATGGGGAATACGAAATATGGTATTAAGTGATCTGAAATTTCTCGGCCAGTTGCTGTAAATATCGGAGGGTAAACAGCTAAACGATCATGAGTGGAATAGGCTCTCTTTTGATTGAGTGGATTTTTTTGTTTATATTACGGAGCAAACTTAACCGAAGCTGTGGGTGGTTTGGTATTAGCAATGTTTTTTCATCAAGCAATATTTACTTCGGTACTACTCACAAATAATCGAAATCCGATGCATTTTCATCGCCGCAAAAAAGTTTTGATATAGAGAAGGTGTTTTTCTGACCGTAGTTCTTTCAATAATTTTGCGCAACATCCTTCTTCCTTACGTCTTTTTACCCACTCTCTAACCCATTGCCTTTTCAATCGCTTCTTATTATCGGATTCCATAAGGGACGTTGTTGCAGCTCCAATGCACAAAATTAATAAACACTCTTCCTCCTGCATCATCACTCAAAATTTCTAATCAAATAAAATTGTCCCATTTGACACTTTGATCAAACATTTATTTAAAGAAAATATTTTATGTAGTGTGACCAGTGAGAAAACATGTTTTCCCAAATATTTATTTTGAAAAAAAATGTTTTGATACGTATTTGAGCAAATAAAAAATGTCAAATATTCTTTATCCTAGTGTGACCACAAATTTGCAACTCATGTTTATGAATTTAATTGCTTTCCTGCGCAAATTCGCGGAAAACAGGTTTTTTTTTTTAGTCAAATATTTGACTAGTCTGACCGCTAAGCTTAATGTATCAAATATTTTTTAATTGATCAATTAATTTTTTAGTTGACTTTCAATTAATTTTTTGAATTCATTACTATCATTTCTGTGATTGAAGACATTTCAATAAAAAAATAATTGGATCAAAATAATTCTTGATGGAATCAGAAAAAAAATGTTTTTCTGTATTGGTGGAAGAATTGAATAGGAATTTTGATAAACCCAAAACTGCGCAAAGATATAATTTCCTGGACCATTCAGAAATATTTTCCTCATATTCATTCTCAAATACACATGACATTTTGCCTAGCAAAGATGTTTCAATTTTCATTGTGGTTGACTTGTTCAGCCTCTTCTTCTACACACAAAAATGCACAATTGCCACATATACATTGATGACATTAGGCAGGACATTCATACGCATTTTTCCATATTCTGTCCACCACCGTCCTCGTTCCTACCCCCCCCCCACCCCCCATAAGCCACAAGTTAAAACAT
>PGFW01002923.1:7165-17750 GCA_003123925.1 Haematobia irritans
AACAAATATCAGTAGAACATACCTAAATAATGTAATTAATGTACATAACAAACTCCTAAATAATAAAAGCAAAAAATACATTGAAACGAATAATGTAATTAATGTACATAACAAACTCCTAAATAATAAAAGCAAAAAATACATTGAAACGACGAGGCATTGAAACTGTCGTTAATTTAAGAAGGAAGGAAAACCGTTCCTTAATTTCCTGATTAGGAGGAAGCCTATCTCGTTATACTTTGATTATTATAACTTCTAGGTTAACGCCAATACGATTCTAGCCACGAAACATACACGAAGATATACTCAGGATATACGGAAAATAGGTATTATTAGCCCGACGTGACTACCATCAATAATTATTTAATAGGGAAATGATTAGGTTTTCTTAGTTGGATAGATTTTTGCATATTTGTACAATCTTTATCACCAATCACCCATCGGGTCTACTTGGGAAAAGTTTCTGTGACAAGGTGGCTATCGACATCATTTTTTTTCGTTTTGACCAATTGTCCACTGGTAAACATCAATTTTTTTTCAATTGTCTAGAAATATTATTATTATTTTCGCTGACTTTCATTACCCCAAGATAAAGACATTTTTTTTAGGAACACGTCAGTTTCAGGAACTGAGTTTGGTCGATTTATCAAATTACAAGTAACCAAACTAGTTATCAGAGTAGTGTAGTATAGACATATTTGGAAAGGGACAGAAGACATAATGCCCAATAATGGGGTACAGAGGTCATCGGACCGTATCGCTGCAAAGCAAAGAGGTGCCAACACGAATGGGCAATCTACTACACAGACAGCGGAAACCACATCGAACACGGCACCATGCAATTTGGCAAACAATATGGATACGACTTTAACAGCCTCCGGGTTCACACCATCTCTGATGTCACCGCCCGTAGTACCACCAAATGCAGCTGGTACACAACAAATGATAAGTCCGCAATATAACAACGAAACGGCTCAGGAGATTAGGCGTGAATTTCAGGAGTTGGCTATGCAAGGTACCTCTCGTCAACCCAATACAGCAACAAATTCTGGGATAAGTAGGGAAATACTTAGTATTCGTGAATACGTAAATGCATCAATTGGAGCGGCACAGGCCAGCATAATGCAAGAGCTGAAAAATGCCATATCGGTTACTATACCAGAATTGGTTAAGGAAGCTCTAAGGGCCGAGAGGAATATCCCCACAGGAAATTCTTCATCCAACAATTTCAATTACAGCGATTCCCAAATCCGAATTCAAAACTCGCACAATATAGGTCAGGGAAATTCGGCTGTGCTAGGGAATAATGGGGGACAAAACGAAACAGATCGAGGAGATAACCAAATAGCGAACGATACCTTTCAGAATACTGGAATGAGTCATAATCTTCCCAGAGGGCAGGACAATAACGCAAATAACCCAATATACTCGCCATTACAACTGGAGAAATGGGGCATTAAATATGATGGTTCCAATAAGTCTCTCAGTGTAGAGAGTTTTGTATTTCGAGTCGAAGCCTTGAGGTCTGATTACGGGTGTCCGTGGGATGTTTTTATGAAAGGTTTTCACCACTTGACTACAGGACGTGCCAATGACTGGATATGGAATTTTCGACAGGAAAATCCCAGATGCGAATGGAACCAATTAAAGTATCACTTAATAAAGAAATTTAGGAACTACGACAGTGATTTCGAAATTCAAAGGAGAATAGTAGAGAGGCGACAGGGACAATCCGAAACTGCCGAGAATTATATCACTGAAATAATGAAATTGAAGAATCAGATGAAAATCCAAATGTCGGAACAAGAATTGGTAAACACTGTAAAAGACAACCTTAAGGACGGATTGGTTCAGTTAGTTTTTCCAAGAAATATATATACCATGGACGAATTACTTGAGGAGTGTCGACGGGCCGAACGTAATTTGGCCAAAAGGAACCCCAACCGACAATATCAACAGTTCAATCGATTGAACGAATTGGAATATGAACATAGTGACCCTTTAGAGCAAAATGCTCACATAGAAGCCATAAGTCATAACACACAATCCGAAAAACCAATGGCATGTTGGAATTGCAAATCGCAAGGACACTCTTTTGTCGACTGCCCACAGGAGCAACGTGGCTTATTCTGTTTTCGGTGTGGGTTCGATGGTGTGACTTCACCTAGATGCCCACGATGCTCGGGAAACTATTCTCGGAACATGGTGAAACCCGTGGTCCCATGTTCAACGAAGAATCCAACGCAATAATTCAGACACGGAAAGATACTCTTCACTATGAAGACAATTCCAGTAGTACACCATATACAGTACTTAGATCCCGAAGTACACAAACAACTGAAAATTTACATGACGATTTAGAGACCACAGGAAAATCCAATATTTTGAATTCAAAATTCACAATGCCATATGAGCAACGTCTAGCAAGATATAATAGTAGACGTGAGGAGATATTCCGGGATTTTGTACCGACGCTTTCCAAGAGAATAGTTAAAGTAAGAGAAGGCTTCGCAAGAAGAAAAAAGGAAAAAAAAGAAATAGCTGCAACTTTGCTGAACACAGACAATGATATTAGACCCTACTTAGAAGTTCGATTAAACGGTATTGAATTGACTGGCCTGTTAGACAGTGGAGCCTCTATAAGCTGTCTAGGGAAGAATTGCCTAGAAAATGTTAGAAAAATGAACGCGACTATACTAAATTTCAAATCAGTGATTAAGACGGCGGATGGAAATCAACATGACGTCATAGGCAAGGTAGAAGTTTTGGTACAATGCGGTAATACTTCGCATGAAGTAATTCTTTATTTGGTCCCGAATCTAACCCAATCCTTAATACTCGGATATGATATGTGGCGGAAAGTTGGTATCTCTATTCAACTTCCTATAAATTCTATAGCTGAAAAGAGAGAGATCTATAAGATCCCTAGGAGCTGAACGAAACGTCTACTAGCCTTGTTTGATTCATTTTTGCAGCAGAAGGGCAACGCCGTCATTGGCGCATAAAAGAATAATTTCTGTGGTTTAATTAGAAAAAACAACTTGTCAGAATATAGTTGAATATGTCGCTTCAAGCATAATCCTCCTGTTATGTTGAGAATGGATGTTTTGTTATGCATCGGAAATGGGAAGGCATTGTGAATTAATGCCAATTGCATATGCCAAATAAAGATTATCAAAATCGGGAACCCTAAATGAAGAATATGCACATAGAGAGCTCATGAAATTATTTCCTCCAACTTGTTAGCATGTCACTCCAGCACTTACGCATTGTTCCCCAGGCCCATTTCACGCTGAGAGCAAGTGATAAGCCGTTCGCATTAATGTAGAGGAAAAATTTTCGGCGTCCGCGCATTTTTTTTGTTGTTTTGTATTGAATGTCTGCTTAGCATATATTTACTTCAAATAAGCTTTTTGTTCTTTGTAATAAAACAAAGTTGTTGGCTGAAAAACAAGCACTACAGCATTACACAAAATGTGCAAACTTAAGTCATCTCCATGTTTTGTTGACAACTGGGTGGCTTTAACAAGGCCGTAAGTTTTTTGATTTTCAGAGATTTTGAACACCGCAAACTCGCCTGCCTAGTTAGGCAAAAGATTTTGAATTTTAGTATCAGTACAAACCACTCATCAATGCGGTGGCGATCCGGTGTGGATGTCCATTTGTTTCGCTTTTAGCTCGCCGGATGGGTTGAATTCTTTTTCGCGCATACAGCTGCACATTTAAGATTATGTAAATACCGGTCAATAAAATGTCTGAAAATCTATGGTTATGACCAACAAAAAAAAATCTAAATAAAACGCACTTTTTTGACTCTGCCTATTTATATACTATTTAGATTCGAAAAAAAATTTCTACATCATTGGTGTGAGAGAAGGGACGATGGTGGATCTCTCTCTGGCTGCCCACCCCCTATGACAATTTTGCCATCCGTGGTATTCTCTGTAGGCCAATCACAGAAAATACGCCAAAGTGGGATCCACAACGCTTCACACTTATTCTCCGTTACATTTCCAGCCTATTTCAATTTTAACGCATTATGGTTTTAATTAAAAGTAAAATGGTTCACATTATTTATTCATTCTAAATTTATAATAACCATGTCAATTATTTCTCTATTATTATAATCACATTGGGGGGGTAATCTTTTTTTTTGCAACTAATTTTAAGATAAATATTAACAAATAAATTGAAAACGATTCTTGCTGAACATTATTTTTTTGGGTTTTTTTTTTATGTGCTACATAGTTTTTTTTTTTTTTGTTTTATATGTAGCTAGAAAAATATGCGCGTGATCTATTATTTATTTTGATTATTTTTTTATTTATTCCTATATATATTATATATATAGTATATTTTCTTTAGAATGAAAAATATATGTAACATAAAGTGTTTTTAACATATTTATCATGCATATTGTAAATAAATAGCCTGCCTTTTTATTTTAATAATCTGAAGGTTTTAAATATATTATTCATTTTAGTGTAAAATACACCTACAATAGTTGTATCAATGGATATTTTAACTAGTTTAAATTATGCCCTCATCAATTGAATGATCGTATTTTCATTTTGCTGCCATTGTATTGCTTTTTTGCTCGATTATTTCAGTATATTAAATTCTGTTTTAAAATAAATGTTTGTTATTTTATGTTGATATATATAATTTGATTACTTATTTATTCATTTTATTTTTTTGGTGGTATTGATATTAATCAAAAAGAATATTAATTTTGGCTTTATTTATTCGATATGTTTTTTTTTCAGTTCATTTGTTGGCGATGATAATCTTTTTACCTTATAATAAAAGTTTAAATCTTGTAGATCATATATATATATTTTTTTTTTTATTTTTTTTATTTTTTGTAAGTATTAATGATTTTCTTTATTTTTAGTGTATTCTTATGTATTAAAGTTTTAATTCCAATTATAAGAACCTTTTTTTTTATTTACATATATAAATGGCTAACAATTTCGAGGCAGGATGTGTAACTTTAACAATTAGTTTTAAATTTTCGTAACATTGCGAAAATAATCGGGATTTACATATCAAATGAACATATATATATATATTATACAATATATATATATATATATATATATATATATATATATATATTATATATATATATATATATATTATATATATATATATATATATAATATATATTATATATATATATATATATATATATATATATATATATATATAATAGAATATGTTGTTTTTTTTCTTTGATAATGATAAATTGTTAGTCGCTTTTAACAAGGGAACATACGTTATTATTGTTTAGGTTGTTATTCATGACTTTTTCATTTGGTTTTTGGTTTGTCCTTTGCTTTTATATTTTTTTTTTTCAGATTCGTTCTTATCAGTTCTTTTTTTTTGAATTTTTTTGTTAGATTAACTGAATTAGTAGTATTTATGGTTATGGATAGATCTTGGAGATAACACATAGGACTTCTTGTTAGTAGTGGTCGATAATAACATACCTCGTTAATTTCCACAACTTTACATTACAGCCTCAAAGTATGTTTCTCCTTTTCTACTCAGTTATTGCTACTATACCCAGTGTAGCCTCTTCATTCGTGACTCCACTATTGTCCTCTTGGAGTCCGTCGTGAGTGATTTGCGCTAGATGGAGTATACGAGTCTGGTTCATGCCGCTGCTGAAATCCTATTTCTGTGACTATACAGTCCAATAAAAGAGACCTTAGCCTATACAGACAAATTAGTATCGAGAATAAATCGCATTTAGTTTCGCCGATCAGAATATAATTTTTCTCTGATTAATACAGCTCCTGCAACACGTTTCGGTTTGGTTACGATTATGGTTTTCACCGACGTACAATTATTCCGTAATTATCAAAATCTTTTGGTATGTCTATATACATACACACACATACACATATACACGCGATCTTACAAGCTCGCGAATTTAATTGAATATAACTAATTTAATACTCCAATTCCGAAAACGCATCGTTTGCCTAACAGGTTCTGCTTCCATCACGTGCAGCCTTACTCCCTTCTTAATTAATAAGGGGAGCCAATACACTCTTTTCTATATTAAGCATCAATTAATTCATGAGATTCTAATATTTATTAGTAAATTTAATAAAATTATTGATATTATTTTATTTCGCCTGATATAGACCTTTTCTATTCTATTGCACTTGGTTCAACCTATTTAAACAACGTGATTTCAAGCCAGCCAGTCATTGTCGCAGTTAATATATTAACATAAAGATAAACATAATATATAATATTTTTCTATATTTACCCCTTTTTCCAAATGTACAATATTATTCAGTCTCTCCTTAAACAATCGCGTTGATGTCTCCTATTTTATTAAGTCTGACCACTATTTCATACAATTACAAATTTCTTTCTTAATACAAATTTCCTTGCGATGTTCACTGTCTGAAGGCTAAACTGGAGTGACGCGCTAACCGCATGGGTGACCTGCCTACATACAGCCGGAAACATCCCTGTTCCAATCTAAGAAATCTGTTGTAGATACAACCCTATTCTTTCGCGGCGAATTAGTATTGTCACTTCATAATCATTTTGACATATACGACAAAACACCTACAACCGCCTAACAATCAAAGGAAAATTAAATAAAATATATAAAAATATATACCGCAACTAACCGTCACAAAGCCAGCCCTTTTCACGGAGCCTGAGAAGTGCAAAAGGGATGGGCAAAATCCGAAAAATAGTGTCCAAACAAAACACATAGGCCTTATTATCGATTGTTTACCCCAACGTTACCATGTGTAATGTGTTTGTTTGTGCCAGTTCTCTGTTGATAAAACAAAAGAAAAGGCATCTATCGCCATTGCAAAGTCAAAATAACTAATAATTTGTCAATTTATTTCCTTCGTTTGTGTCCCTTGTATGTGGTACATCAAATATATACCATAAATTCAGTGCGAATTGATTACTGTGTGTTTACTGTGATATCTGCAATTCGGTGATCCAAACATCCAAGCCTTCCCACGTTAATAGCAATTAACGAAGAAAGTGTATTCGGGTCGCGTCAATTTATGTTACAGATTCGTTTTTCGAAGCTATTCAATTTTTTCGTGGTTCCTCGGTCAAATGTCAAGGCTTGTTCTGTCGATATCGTTGGCCGCGGATATTCCATTTGGATGCGCTTCAATGTGTAACCACATTATAATTATGCCCTGAAGACGAGTACAAGTATGCAATTTCTTCATTACCATTCAATCATTTTATTTATCACCAATCATAATTGTTCTTCTGTGGTATACATAGATCTGGCCTGATCGGTTTTTTATCGTCTTCCAGTCACACAACATGTGATATTCAACCGAAAAACCCAAACAATATAGTCCAAATACTGCGTTGTATCATCGATGATTAACCGACCAGTTTATGACCCAGATTCCATCGACCAGCTGATGAGGCGTTGGTGATCATAATATTCATCTTGAACCAATTGTACCAAAGGTAATTAAATATCATGAAAATTTAACAGAATTGTAGCATTCTGTCCTTCATAAAAAATTTACTTGATTCAACAAATTTTCCTAATTGAAGCAAAAATCAATCACAAAAAATTAATATTATAAAAAAAAATTCTTTTATTGGATCAGTTATATTCGTGATTGAATCAAAAAAAATATATTTCTGTATTCTACGATTGGAGAATTATTGACAATGTATTGGTCACTTTGCGTAACATCTATGGTCAGTGTTATTGTCATAATTTCAACAACCACCCGTGAGTGTCGAACCCGACATCACATATGACATCCGATCTAATATGAGTCTCAAATCAAGGCCTAATTGTCGGATTATCGCAAAATACGTATTTCTCCCTTGGGGTAATATATTCCAGTCTATTGTTTAATGTGTTGCGCATGGTAAATTCCAATTCTCTGCCCCTTGAGTGTCTCCAATTCGTATTGATTCTTCCCAATGGCTTTCTAACACGGCACTTCAACCAGGGTTTACAGAGCTTCGCATTCTAACCCTTCTTAAAGGAACTTTGTTCAAAATTCTTCCTATAAACCTCTTGGCCCTCCTTAAATGAAATATTTCGACATCGTCTATTATAGGACTTAACGTTCCTCTCGTATACGCCTCGCCCCAAATCTTTCATTAAGTCATTCATGGAATAATCTGCATCCTAATCATTGTGAGTAAACTGTCCACCACGGGCCTTCTTTCCCAAACAACCTAACCTACGTAGAACCTTCATATTTCTCCGCATGCGTTATCATGTTGTAGCCCGTGAGGGCAAAGTAGGGAGAAACGCCAATTGATGAATGGACTGTAGCCCTAAGGGCACATTCGATGCTAGATAGTTTCTCGTCCCATCTCGATTGATCCGTGTCTAAATATGATCTAATTCCGCTCAAAATGCTCTGGTTAACCCTCTCGCTGGCGTTTGCTTGAGGGGAATGGAAAGCGGTCCTCATATGTTTCACTCCGAATATTTCCAACATCTCCTTAAATGATTCAGACACGAAACTGTTGTCCATTGTCCGAGTGGAATGACTTCGGGGACACACTGACCGAACTTATGGAATAGTTCCTCTATTAGAAACTTATTCACTAGTTTGGTAGAGGCTTTAGGCATTGCCTTCAGGAAAAAAGATTTCGTCTTATGGTCCAATACGATGAATATGTATGCCTTCCCATTTCTCGAGCGCGGGTAAGGCCCCAAAAAATCAATATAAATTTTTTGAAACGGCCTTTGCGTCACCACTTTGTCCCCCAAAGGAGGCCTAGTGGTCTGCTTAGGATGTTTTATCTCCTTACAGGTATTACACTGTGCTACATAATCCATGACCTGCATGACCATACCTGACCAGTAATAATATTGCCTCACCATGGCTAAAGTTTTTGCCGTACCGCTATGTAAGGTCTCATCCTCGTGCGCGCTTTTTATTACACCTTCAGTTAATTCATCCGGTAACCAAATCCTCCAACAACCATCTTCACTTTCTATTCCATCCCTATTGAACATGATTCTTTTATAAACAACGCCGTTCACAACTTTCAGATCGAGCAGTTGTTGAGATTTCTTGTTCTATTGTATCCATCGAAGAAGATATATTTTTCAGTCTTGAACATCGAAGAATCGAAATTTTACAAATACCTGGCTTTGAGAGTTATTGCATCTAAGTCTAATCTTGATAGAGCATATCAGGTACTATATTTTAGATCCTTTTCTATGCTCAACCCTTGAAATCAATAGCCCTGGAGTTTAAGGCACCACCGAGCCAGTCGGCCATTCAAGTCGTGTTGTCGCAAGAGCCATTGAAGACTTGAATGATCGGTTATCACAGTGAATTCCATTAATTCAATGTAACTGCCTAAATCTCTCTATCGCCAAAAGGACGGCCAACACTCCTTCTCCGTCGTAGAATAATTTCTCTGCGCCGAATTAAGCTTTTTGGAGAAATATTCTATGGGGTGTTCGCCACCATCGTTGTCCTTTTGGAATAATACCGCACCAATTCCAACATTGGAGGCGTCACATTGAACAAAGGACTCTCTTTTGAAATCCGGGCTTGAGAGAACCGGGCTGGTGACGAGACACTTCGTAAGTTGTTCAAAAGATTCCAGGGCCTCTGCTGTTAAATTAAATTTCTGTGTCTTCTTTAAACAATCCGTAAGGGGGGCAGTTAGGGACGAGAAATTGTGGATAAAACGGCGATACCAACCGACAGTGCCCAAAAATCGCCTGATATCCTTGGGGCGTCTTTGGTGCCTTAATATTAAGGATTGCCTCCAGTTTTGATGGGTCAGGTTTGATTTTCCCTCCCTCAGACAATATATCCCAGGTATTTTAGCTCCTTATAACAAAATTTGGACTTATCCTGTTTTATTGTCAAGCCGGCTGCAGATAATTTGTCTCCTACAGTCCGTAGCGCTTCCATGTGGGTATCAAAATTAGGTGAAACTACCAGCAGATCATCCAGATACACTAATATACGGTCTCTCAACTCTGGAGGAATCACCTTATCCATAAGGCGGCATAGGCGTTGGGCGGCGTTACACAGTCCAAAGGGCATCACCTTGAATTGATAGTGAGGCCTTCCTTGAACTGTGAACGCCGTCTTTGGCCTGCTTGATTCCTCCAGAGGAATCTGCCAAAATGCATCTTTCAGATCTATAGCTGATATATAGTATGTTTCACCCAATCTTGATAATAATCCATCCATATTCGGTAATGGATATGCGTCTTTCCTGGTAACTTTGTTTAATTCTCTCGCGTCAAGGCATAGGCGATTTTTATTTGGCTTCACAACCAAGGTAACGCGGTTGTTCCATTCCGAATTTTTGCTATCTCTATGACATCTAAATGTAACATCCTGTCCAATTCATCATAAATTAATTTCTGAACTACGGGACTCACCGGATAATACCGCATTTTCTTGGGAAGGGCTTGGCCCGTATCAATGATGTGCTGTTCAATGGACGTTTTTCCGAGGCCGTATTTGGTATAACACCTAAAATGTAATTTCACATCATCAAGTCGTTTTAACTGTTCTGGCGTCAAACAATGGACTTTTGGATTATCATTACAGCCTTCGGTGATTTG
>PGFW01002926.1:0-13614 GCA_003123925.1 Haematobia irritans
TGTTCAATGTGGGTTTTTGTTGGGTTTATAAACTTGCCTGAAAATTTTTTTTATTCTTGATAATTGGTTGATAGTTTGCTGCAGTAGAGGGATTGCTGATGAGGAATGTGGTAATTTCCGAAACGTGCGTCCTCAACCATCCTTGTCATCTATGGGGGCTTTTGCCAAATAAATTGACAAACATTCTTTTCTCTGTGGTTAAGCTACTCTTGTGTTTGGTCAATGTATGGTTTTTAAGCTGAATAAAAAAACAACAAAACTTTTTGACAAAATTTAAATTTAAATAAATTAAATTCGAAATATTTCTAAGATTAAATTTTGATAAAATTTTCTATAGGGTAATAAATGTTGACAAAATTTTGTATAGAAATGAAAATTGACAAATTTTGTATATAAACAAAATTTTTGTATAAAAACAAAATGTTGAAAAATTTTCTACGAAATAAAATTGTTGACAAATTTTCTACAGAAAATACATAATGTTGACAAAAATTTTCTATAAAATTAAATTGCTAAATTTTCTATAGAATTAAGAATTTTAATAAATTTTCTATAAAATGAATTGGAATTTAAAAAATTTTAAAATTATAATTTTCTTAAGGAGCATTTCAATTAAATTTTGATAAATTTTTCTATAGAAATAAAAATGTTGACAAATTTTTGTACAGAAATACCAATTTTGACAAAATTTTCTATAGAAATAAAGGGTGTTGCAAAAATTTTCTAATAAATTGAAAATTTTGATAAATTTGTCTATAGAATAAAATGTTGACCAAATTTCTATAAAATACAATTTTGAAAATTACTAAATTAAAATTAAAACTAAAAAAAGTCAAAACTATAATTAAACTTTGTTGTGATTAAAAGAAATTATTTTTATTTGTTATTCTATATTTTTGTTAAGTGTAAAAATTGCCACAACATATTATAGAGCTTCCTTCCTTACCGATTGAATCCGTTGCCAATTGTAATATTGTCGTTTGTAGTTGGCGGCGGCGGATCGTTGTCGTTGTCGTCATCGTCATCTTCTGCCACTTTGAGTCAACTTGAAAGATCATGTGTCTCCAATAGCAATCACCATAATAAAGGTTTCTTTATGATGATTTGCTGTTCCTGTTTTTTTCCTTTATGTTCCTATAGTTAGTGTTTTTTATCTTTGCCTCCTTTACTCCACCCTGCCTCTTATGTGATATAGCCATGTTTTATATGTGTTTTTGTAGTTGTTGTTATATGTTGAGTGGTTATTTGTTATAGTTGGTCAATTTACTTTTATTTTTGCCACAAAGTTGTTGTAATCAGTAGTGCTCTTGTTCTTCGACTGAATGGGATGGAATGTTGCAATTGCAAATGCTTTTGGTAACAACAAACACTCGTGTGCTATGGCACCTTTGCACAACATTTGCACAAGGAGACTGGATGTCTTGAATATACTGCACAAAGAAATATTTGAAATTTTTCATGAGGGTGATATGTATTTGGGTATGAGTTAACCGAATTGCTATAGTATCCTACTAATAATGTTTTCTTTACACTAGTAGTTAGGGTCACTGTAGGAAATTGTTTCAAAATGGGAATGCGCATTGATGCAATGTTTGGTTTCTATTAGGTAGACATTGATACAATTCTTGATGTTATGGTAGCGATTGTGCAAAATATTAATCTCCAACTCAAGTTAAAAAATCTATAGAAATAAATTTTAGACAAAATTTCCTATAGTAATGAAATTTAGACAAAATTTTCTATAAATTCAATATCCTAAAATTTTAAATTTTAGTGTTCGTTTTTTTTTTTTTAATTTGACTATGAAGAGCGAACTCATTCAAAAATAGAATATGTCTTTCCACACCATATTTTAAACCAATTTTTAGTTGGAATATGACAATTTTTATTTGAAGTCCAGTCTGAATTAGAAAATGTAACACGTGTGGTTAGTACGTTTTTAAAGGTCTTTGATATCAGCAAAAACGAATAAATTAAAATTTGTTTCGTTCTTAAACGAGAATTTCTTCTTAAATGTATTCTTAGTGGAATTTTCCACTTCTCTGCCTCGGAATCAACATGCAAATCATTATTGGGGAAAAACAATATCTTTGGAATTGATCAGTTTTTTTGTTTCGGGGTGACTTCTATTAATGGTTAGTCTTATTAGGTTTGCTTTCGTCGTTACTATTTGTAATTTATTTCGATTTTGTATGGAATATCGATAAAAAACAAATAAAAAATTGCTAAATTTTCCACACTAGAAGTTTGTCTCTTCAATGGATCTTATCTGCCATAGAAGCGATGGTAAAGATCGCTACGATTGATGTTAACAAGGTTTGCCCATAATCCATTCATTTTTCGATTATTTTAGTAATTTTTTATTACTATCACGAATGGCCAAACAATGGACCCAACGTTGTTGAGAAGACAACGTAGTAATATCCATTGAAGATCGAAATTCAAATATGTTCTTCTTTGGTTTGCATACTTGGAAATTCATATATCATTGAGATCAATAGGACAAAAAAAAGTATTTGCAAGTATCATTTTTTTTTTGTTTCGCTGGAAGGTATATCTTTGAAATATTGTATCGAGATGCGATATGTGAGTGTATGCGTTTGTAGTAAATGCCAATAACTTGGCACGTAGTTTTTATAACAAGCATTGATCTCAGTTAATGGTCAATTCTAACTCGTAAAAATCCGTGAAGCTATTGAATATTATGTCTGTGATCCAAAGGAACAAACTCTTAAGGTCTTTGAATATTGAAACCATTCGGATACAATTGAAGTTTTTCCACTTGCCTGCTATTGACCATCGTCAGCATCGTCTACGTCTGTATGAAAATGATCGATGATGTATGAAATGCTTTAGAATCGTTATGTAAATTGAGTTTATTTGTTATTGGATTCCAATATCTTTTATGGATTGAGGCGTAATGCTGTGTTTTTTTTTTCCTTTTTGTGAGCAACTTGGAATCCGGGTTAAATTGGTAAGAAATAGACGAGTTATATTCTCCGTTTAACGGCTGGTATTTCTTTCTACTGGAGCTAACACCATACAGAGGTAATTGGTTCCTAGTCAGCTTCATACCTTATCTAATACGTTTCTCGAACTTGGTGCCTCTGGTAATCCATAAATAACACGGCCACGAAATTACGGAGGCTCAAGTGATTTGATACATCGCGGTGCGCGAGGCTATTTTGGAGATCAGAAAATCATAATATGAACCCGGGGAACTGGTTGAATATCAGAGATTTACGTTTGGTGACATCCAGTTATATCGGAATCCATTATTAAAAACAAGTCTCGCCAAAACACGGCCCGATATCAGCCCATGAAAAATCATTTTCAATACAAACCCACCGAATATTAAAACCTCGATTCTCTCGAACATATTGTATGAGTTTTGGAGCCTACGCTGAGAGACAGAGGCAAAATGTAATATCTAAATCCGCAGTGACGTTAGGAAATTTAGGCTGGAAGATCACACGTCAATAACTGTGCAGTAGATATGTCAAATGTCTATGGCACCCTCCCAAATGGTGGAGGGGCATTGTAATGTACAGACATTACCACAGAAATAAACACAATTAAATGGCGAAATCACAAATTTATATCCGGTTGTTTCAAAATTTTAGAAAGACACAATTGTCAATACTTACTTGTATGTAGGGCAACTCCATTATTTCATTATCGATAGAAACCAATAGGAATCTGAGTACCTAGTGGGACCATCTCTCAACTTATCAAACGGGTATTCTGTGAATACAGGGGATAAGTTTTATCATAATTTCATAAACACAAATAATACTCAAAGCATGTGGCATGAAAACGGAACTGCAAAGATCATACTTCCTTTACTGCGCCCATGTGCGCATAGGCAAGGAATATTAAATTTTCACGAAAGAAGAAGAAAATGCGGCATTCAGTAGTTAATTACATGTGGCCCGGTCGAGTTGTGCACTCTGCGAAAGAGCTAGTTCCTAGAACCTATATTCTTTATATAGCGCCACGAAATGAAGTGTATACCGCGACTGCGTGGGGCACCCAAAGCTAGTATCCATATATCATTTCTAGACCGACTTTGGAAATGTATGAGAGTTTGCAAAGTATTGCACGACTCCTAATACAGAAACAATGAAATAAGATTTGCTTGAAGTCTTTTTTTTCAGAATTTATAGATTCTCTAGTCAAAATGTCTCACCTGCGGCTCAAAAAAAGCCTACACTGAACCGAAAAAAACCTACTATTCAAAAATACTATTCAAGATACGAGTAGAATTTATGAAGAACATCGCGTGTATATAACCATCTCAACATAATGACCGAGATTTCGAGGAAAAATATATTGAACTACTACTGCACTTATAAATCAAAAAATCATTAACTTCGTTTAAAATAATCCACCTTATCTGCTATATATTTTTATAAACTTGTATGACAGATCTTCACGTACAGTTAACAACTCTCACGAACATGTTGTTTTGCGCATCAATTAGCAATGATATCGAACGCAATCAAAATCAACTTAATGAAACTAAACGCATGTCCAGAAGCGTGACGACAAGTTACAAGATATACCCAAAGAGTTGATCTAACCCAGAGCAATACCACGTATTCCTAAAACCTGCTCAGAACATATTCTTCGCTGACAGTATTACCTACAGAACTTTGAATTTCCTCCTTTCTAAATTAGAAACGCACCTAGCTGATTGAGACACGTTTATAGTCTCGGAGAATATCGGTGCAGAGAAATAATGACTTCTTGCGCAATGTAATCATTTAGATTAGGAGATCCTAATACTATAATTATTTTCCAGGACACCAATAATTTTGAGAGACTATCATTCCACTCCTATGTGCGCCCCTCCGCCTGAATGGCTTCTCTCCTGACCCTATCTCGAGAGACCAAGTCTTGATTCAACTAATACTACTATCTACTACCAAAAGGCGAAGTAAATTTGATACAAAGCCTGAGAGCCTGAGCTGCTAAAGATTCAATCTATCCGATTTACGAGTCCTCAACTCACAGCATATCTTCCGTACTACTCGTAAAAATAAGAATATCGTGGCTAGTTGTCTAAAGCTCTCTTCATATGTCTATATCATCCAGTACATGATCGTCGGTTCGCCCCCAAATTCCTCTGCCTCTGCGTTCTGATCCAGACATGCGAATAATTTAAGTAGATTGGTTGTCATATGTCGACCAACATTACACCCTACACAGACCTCCTCCGAATGTCTCATGGTTGACTCATTTCTTAGGGGTTTCTTAATACAATACTCCTAAGTAGTCACTACTCACCATAAGCACAAAACCAAAGCAGATCCGTTTGCTGCTCTAAGTATACAGGCTATACAAGACCCCAACGCACGCAGTCCCATAGATAATGAAAATAACACAACATATAGCTTAGTACACTGAGCATCTAAACATAACTATAAATACCCGGAAGCAGTCACTTTTCACGCGATGTAGAGGACAAGAAGAAAGCTTTGTGTCGATCAAATGGTGGAGACTGATAAGTAGACGAACCCCAATTGACACATGATTACATCGGCATCTAACAACGCTAAAACGGCTCATACTCCTGACTCATCTAAAATGCAAAGAAAAAATACCTATCCTCACTTAAATACTTCATCAATAAATGATATCTTATTATTATCAACTAACTAACACCCAATATAATGTAAGTGACTAATGGGAGAAGCCATTAGGTTTATATTTTATAGAGCATTCTTTCGTCATATTCCTCCGGATTTGTGGTAACGACACTCGCGAAATTAAGGTATTCTGCCAGCTAACCGTTCTACATATTAATTGAAACTGCAAGAGTAGTCCCGTGTTAGATGCGAATCTGGATTACATACCAAGAGTTCCGTCATGCTTACATACCCGAGTCGAGTGTACTCATGTCCAGTCGCGCGTTCCCGCTGCCGTCTGAATGTTATGAAATACCAACGCTAAACTATTTCCCGAAAACAAGACAACTGAATAAATTCCATACGAGCTTCTTCGAACAACCACAAGAAGGCACAAGCAGTTAATATCTGCATCTTGGGATATCCTTGTTTACTACATGCTAACTTGTATTTGGCTCATAGATAATAAATGGGCCATAAATCTGCTCCACTTCTACGTAACTGAGCAGCTACAAAAGGATGACGTTTACGTCCGTATGAACCTGCTGTTCTGTAGAAGAAGGACGCAAACAGGATCGCCCAACATAGAGTATAGGCTCCTGAGGCGTGCCTTCTTAGAGATACCAAGACCAAATAACATCCTCGAGACCTACCACGGCGAGATAATCCGTCATGTACATGGCTTACGTAACATTAATATGGTCTCTAGAACAACTCACTCAAACCCACGGTCTGAAAAAATGCGTCACATCGTGAGACCATAATACGTTAGCTATATAGCCTTAACTGTAAGGATGATCAATTATGACACAGGAGTAACCTCACATTCCACATGAAAATAAACTAACAACCCTGCGATACATTCTAGATTCGCCAAAATAACCGAAACTTTCATAAAGACTTCGACGGATCACCTCTTAAGTAAGGATCAACATTTCATCCCTGAATAAGCGGGGACTTCGTAATTCCGGTTGGTCACACAAGCTGCAAAAGGATTCTAACAGAAGGAGCTGGAATCCTAACCACCACTATATTCGCAGCAGAATTTTTGCAGTTCCACAGTCCCTGGTCACCTCAGCGACTATTTGACCTGAAGAAAGCCAAGTATCGTCACCATCAGAATGAACATACCCGTTAAAGCTGCTGTAGCGGACCTCCGATCGCAAATCGCTTGCCCGGATCGCTGTCTTAAGAGATAGTCCAAATCTCAACATCTCATTACCGATCCGGGCGCAGACTATGTTGATAACTATCTGTCTCCTGTCTTGTTAAGCGTATAAACCTGAATCATTCGCGTCTCTTAACTAGATTCCAATTGACGGCAGAGGAGCACTTTTAGTCATCGAGACTCTGTGCCTAAACTCTATATGAAATCACCGTATTCGGACGCCGTAATCGGTTTTTGCGCTCAATCCCAGATATCATACTACTGTCTTGATCCACCGAGATGTTCCATCGCGACTTCTTTGGCTGCGCGTCTGAGAGCCAATCTGAATACTGTGGCTGAAGCTAAAGTCCAAATGTGGCACTTCCGAGTCGCGCTGAAAATTCGGTGACAGTCCTGTATCATCTTCTGCCCGTTAACTCTTAAACATAAACTAATCCGCGAGAGAGAGTTAATGTCCCAATCTCGGCCATCTCACCATATCTGCGTCTACATTCTTCACTTCACTAAGTTCTTCTGTAAAACGCCCGGGCACGGCTGGAAGCGCTGCCGCAAAGTAACACTAGCGATAGTTCACCATCCACAGATTCCGGTAGCATGCCACGTAGATGTCTGTTTTTGCCGAGGATGCAGCTAATCACAATCCAAACAACCACCACGACGAAGGAGCACGTGCATAGACAATAAGCCAGGAGACCACAACCATGTCACAGGGATTCTCGTTCGACCTAAGTCCCAGAAGCGGTGGAAATCATAGTACCATCTAGAAGTTTCGCAAAATTTATAGTTGATAAGCCGTGGTTCAGGCTGACCAAAGAGCCAGAACACTGGTGGATTCTGGATTCTCTTAGTTGGTGTCGCTCCATTAGACTGACCATCTAAAAAAATACAACCACGATAAAATAACGCAAAAGATTCTGAGTATCGTAACCGACGCGGATAATTGTTTGCGTTTCTCTGTTGTCCAGATGTCTACCGCGCTTCTACGCCAATATTCTGGGGTATCGTCCTTTTATTATTTGATCCCCAATCCCTTTTAGCAAATTCATAATATAAACTTGCAGACCATGTGGACCTAATTCTGGTCTATTACTATTATGTTAGAGATCCATATTTATTCTAACTAACACAAAAGCTCAATTGACCTTCCAGAAAAAAATTCAGGCCGGATAGGCAATGAAATATGATTGCGTCCTCTCTCTGATCACAGGGCTCCCAAGAACCAAATGCGGGGATTAATCCCGGTTAATCTATACCCGAAGCGTGAGCTCCATGCAGCTCCAGGAATGTCTTCGGCTCACCTAAGTACCATTCCATAAGGGTGGAGTCTGAACCAATACTCATAATAGGACCTACTAGATTGTGACTCCTAGGTATTTTCTTGCATAGTTTGGTCATGCAGACCCATCAACACATTAGTACCCAAATTACCGCCAGCCTCGGGATTGACCATACCCCTCTTTTGCTTCATCCCATTAAGTAGTGCTTCCCGCAAGCTCTTAAACGTCGGAGGCGACTCGAAGCTTATTATATGGCGAAGTCTATAATATTTAATCCCAATCTGCGACATGGTGTAATTGATTTCTGTGTTGTCAGTAACAACCATCATACTGAAGCGACTCATCTAGCAGCAATACTATGTTCACGCGCTTACTCTCGAGATAAACATTGCTTTCGGTCTACCTCGAGAGAAAGACCATCTAATGCCAAAATGTTGTGTCCGATTATCATACTCGCGTTATCACAGTAAAAGTGCTCGGCACCAATGTATCCGATTTTCAAATACGCACAAGCAAAAGCAATCAGACATAGCGCAACTGCTTCGCCAACATTGTCATAACATAAGATCCGATATCCCACTCGCTCTGCGAAGTTATCGCGCTGATCTTTAAAGACGGAACGGGTACTGGCTCGATCATATGACTCCCGTATCACATATTCAGCAGCAACTCAAGACAAGTAATATACACCCGACTTTAAACTAGACGGCCTCGCATTAATTAGTCCGATGTCTGGTTAACGGAAACGGAATACAAAGGTAATATAATCACCAAACCCTACAGTGGAGTGGGCTAGAGCGAAGTCAGATTGATGAGCTTAAAGAGAAACAACAAGGAACCAATATTCTGGTCTTGGCTGTAGTATTGATAAATGCGTGTAATGACTTGTGTCATGCTCCGAATTAATTACAGCATCTCTCTCGCAATCATGTACCTCATTCTAGGTACCACATATAGATGAACTGCACGATCATAGCTTATCCGAAATACTACTTGCACGTCTGCCTTGCCTAAAATCCACAATAGTTTTTAATCCCGCGTCAATTCGAGAAGGGAAATTCTCTCATGCTTTTATAAGGCCGCAATCCGAACCGCCATTTCCATATTTTGGCAGAATGAACCCAACACTCTGAGGGAGTACACTAATAATCTTGAAACCATAACAGAACGCTGTCACAACAAATCGGAGGAGGTTCGAGTAGAATCCGCACACAGCGTCCATGAGAACCTCGGCCTTCGGTGTTTCGCGAGACACGCAAACAAAGAGACTCTGACACCCACGTACTTGTTGCTAACTTGCATAGTGCGTGGCATTGGCTTACCATCTTGAAGCCACGTGGAAGGATATTCCTCTACTGCGAATATGCTCCCATAGCCGATCTCATCCTTGATAGCGAAAGCTCAAATCATCTCAGTACATAAATGTATAGGTAGAGAGAACTACTTCGTCGTATGAAAAGAGGCCGCATTTGAGTGCCGGGCTGCGTCTCGTTACGTTCAACTTGTAATGATGGTCTTCTCATAATTTAATTTGCATCTAAGTAAAATCGAAATTACAGCTGTCGCAATATTATTCGCACCTAGATATTGCAGAGCTAAGAAACAACAACAGTCTCCAATCTAAAAAAAACATCCTTAAATACGTACACTAAGTAGTTTCAGCCTTGCATCTGCGAAGTTATTAAATGTTACAGTCATTCTTTGACACCGGTTATTAACCGTCACTTAATAAAATATAAATAATTATTCTATGATCATGACTATGACCGAAAGAAAAACAATCGATAACCACGTATTCGCTACTGGCAGTAACACACACTGGTAAATAATTTAAACAAACAAAATTATTCCCCATACGACTATTACAACTGAAAATAGGCTGGTATTTCTTTATATCCATCGCCGTTCTATCAGTGACTTAAACCTTAAAGACTCCGTTGGTAAATCCCGTTCCCCAAAACCAATGAACATAATTATTATGCATCTCACTTACTACTGCATCAACCACGATCAGCATTGAGGAAAAGAGAAACTCCGGCTTCTCTATGGAATCATTCATGTAGAAAGCTGTCAAGAGTAACGCTGTTACTTTGGCTAGACGATGATATATAATAGGACAATGTTACGAGTAATTTATAAAAAAAAAACACTGCAACAAACCTAATTTTCATTTGTCTATTTGCATATGTATAGATTATATTCATAGTCGACAATCATAACAAACTGTATAAATTTGCATAATTAAACGGTATAATCCATTACAGGATACGGAAAAACATACCGAGTACCTAACATAGCTTATCCAAAAAAGTTCGAATACCTTCCTGCAGAACAGTTTGCTGCCACCTATAATATACGTCCTTACGACCTTCTCTCAGTCTTACAAAATTAACATAGAACATCTCTAATTGCAACACTCAAGAATAAATTTCTTTGTCGCCGATCATTTAGTCCTATTAATGTAGCTGTCTAGCTAAGTTCAACACCCGTGGGACGTCCATTTAAGCCATTGCACAGAATCATATCCGCTCAACCTAGAAGTGAGAGAGGACTAGGCTAAGCCCACAGATCAGTATGTAGCCAGATGACCTACTACAACAAGAAAAAAAGTAAGACAACTACAAAAGATCAAAACCATGATTTTCTCTGAGACAGATTAATGAGCCTCACCAATGTTGCAAATTATCCCAGCAAAATATCGTTATATTATATTTTGAAATGTAGCTTCAATTCACCCTCACCATGGATTTCGCATAGAAACTCTCCGAACGACGTCTTCCACAACTCTTCACTCACTCGGATGAAATCTGATCTTCCAAGAGGTCCAAAACCAAATGCCTTCGACTGGTTTATAAGGGCCTATGAATGCATTATGACTGCATATGGACCACTTCTTGGCATGGTTGTTTCAACATATCCAACACCTACCCACCCACGCGCTTACAATCTCACACAGATCGGATGAATTGCTCTCTCCAAACAGCCACCGGCAGTCAATCTGGCGATCGGTTATATCGGAGCTAAACTCAACCCTGTATGAACTCGATAGGACCAATTCCTTGCATGTTGCTGGATACAATAAGCTCAGACATCACGTCCAATTCTCAACCGAATCGGTGAATTGACGCTCGTGTCTCAAGGGCTGCCGAGTCAAATCGCCCGATCGCGTTTTATGATGCGGCTAATATATACTTTGCGGACCGTTTTGGACCATTTCTTGCAATGGCTGTTTTCAGCCATATTATTAACACCACGTACCAACTTAACTGAACAGTTCGAATTGTTGGTCTTCAACAGCTCCGCCGGTCAAATCTGCCGTGATCGCTTCTAATGCGCTCTATATAGCCCGATCCTATGGACCGCGATGTGGACCACATTCTCCACGGCTATTACAGACCAAAAATACATAACAACATGTACACAATTCACAACTGACTCGAGAAACTCCTACCATCAGAGGCTCAACAGACCACATCCTCACAGCGATCGGTTATATGGGGGGCGCGCGTATATCCCTAACATCCCCTACCGGACCCGATCGTGGACCAATTTGTCCTAGTTGTTAGAGACCCGATCATACCACTCGTGACCCTGAAATTTCAAACCGGGATCGGAGACAATTTGCTTCTCTTAGAGGCTCCGGCAGCCAAACGGGATCGTTGTAATGACCAATATACTAGCATTATGGCGAGTGGACGTGAATTTTTGCATGGTTGTTAGAGATCATATCACTTAACACCATCGTCTACCCAATCCTTCAGCCGGGATCGGATGAAATTTGCTCTCCTACAGAGGCTCCGCAAGCAACATCGCCGGGATCGTTTATATGGGCTTATATACATTATGGACCACTCGTCGCGACCAATTTGCATAGTTGTTGCAGACCTCATACATGTACCAAATTACAGCCGCTCGCGACTGAAATTATGCTTCCCTTAGAGCTCCGCACAGCCAAACGGGCCGACCGTTTATATGGGGGGCGGCTAATATACATTCATGGACCGATGTGACCTATTTCGTGTGGTTGTCAGACCTAACCCTAACGCATGACCAAATTTCAAGCCCGAGTCGGATCAAAATTTGCTTCTCTTAGAGGAGCCCCAAGCCACCAATTGGGGGTCGTGCTTATAGTAGCGGCTATACGTAAACAGTGGAACCGATATGCCCCATTCTCAATACCATCCGATCCTACATCAAATAGCACGCTTGTGCCAAGTTTCAAGTCGACTTCGTTTCGCATCGAAGTTAGCGTGATTTCAACAAACGGACGGACGGGACAGCCAATAGACTCAGAATTTCACGCACAACCAGGAAATATTAATATACGTATGGGTCTCTGAGCAATATTGTCGATGTGTTACAAACGGAAGACAAAGTTGAATATTCAGCCCCATCTAGGTGGGAGGGTATTAAAAAATACTTAAAAGAAAGAGAAGGAAAGTATTCTTCTTTGGCTTGAGTAGGCATCAGGTATAGGTGGGCAAGCCCGAGTGTGTATCAAGACCACTTAGGACTATTCACGTCCACATTGATGAACTTCTCCTCTTATCACTGGAGTGCTGGTCCGATCTCCATGTTAAGCTCAATGACAAGGGACCTGCTTTTTATAGCCGAATCCAGACGGCATTCCTATTGCAGTAAACACTGTTAGAGAAAGTTTTGAAACCCTCAGAATTCACCAGCTTGCGGAGGGGGTCAGTCCATCACACCGGCTGAAAAACTTTTTGGGTGTTCGTCAAGCAGGAATCGAACCACGACCTGTGGTGATGCAAGGCGCATGCCTAACCATTTGCAACAGCGTGGCGTAGCTAGCCTCATGCGATTTTCCTAACCTCTCATATATAGATTCATATTAATGGGCCGGTGGAATGCTCATTTGTGCAGAATATGTTAATTCCTAATTACAAATACATGCGCAAAGTATCTTGCCCCAAATTGAACTAACCTCAACTAGTCTTCATTACAAAAAAATATTAATACGTACGAAATTAGCTTGTTTAGCATTGAAAGTTATTTGTTAAGGTCATTCGACACGTGTTTATTATAATTATTTTGAGCATACTGTGCAATAAAGAAACACTTGATTGGGACTGAGTAAAATTTTAAAAATTAAAAAAAAATATTCAATTTAACGAAATTTTCGTATATAATTTAATTGTATATAAAATACATTCATCTCGTTAGATGATTATTTTATGTCGAGTAGGCCTTCTTTTGGCCATAACATTTTGATAGGAAATTCCTATATTGGAAAAAGAAACTTCAAACAAATCTTTTATGTTCTTACAGAAGTGATCAGTATAATTCAATTTCCTAAGTATTACAATGGCATTGTCACGATATATAAAACAAAAGGTCTCTGATACCTTTCGCAAATTCCGCACGCATCAAAATAATGCCCATGTCTTTGTCTGTTCAAATAACTTTGAACATCCCAGGCCACAAATAAGATCTCTTGCCGCACACATGTATTATGTCATAATTTTATAACTTCCAAATTATCAAAATAAAGTTGAATGAATGTATAGTACTCAGATCA
>PGFW01002927.1:18620-30911 GCA_003123925.1 Haematobia irritans
TTTATAATTTTCATTTATTTTTATTTCAATTAATGTTTTATTTCATAAAATGAATAGAAAAAATTAGACATCAAAATAACTCGAAAATTAATTATAATAAAGGCAACTAAAAGTAGTTCCACACATTTCCAGCACAAAATTTGGAAGTCATCCAAAGGCACACTTATAAAAAGCACTCCAGAAGATGTACTCCAATGATGTTCTTTATTTTAACTACTCAGGAAGTTCTTTAAATTCAATTTTTTATAATTTGGTTTTTTCATACTTTTAATGGGAAATTTTAACTTTTTTGTTTCAAATACGTTAAAAACGAAGTTAGAATTTCATAAAATGGTAAAAATATTTAAATTTTGACGAAAAAAAATCTAAATCAATCTGAAAACTTGTGAATTTTTAAAAATATTTGACGGTCACGTTCACAAGCATTAGAATCATATAAAAATTATAAAATTATTATTTGACAAAAATATAACAGAATTTTTTAATTACATTCAAAACATTGAATTCGGATCACACCTAAGAAGTGATGCAAATTCAGTACAACGGCTGTTGGAATGGCAGGACTTCCGATCCTATGACAAGCCCATGTTAAAATTCATCGCTTCTTCGCAATTTTGCATCACTTCCGGATCCAAAAAGATCATTTTCATTACTTTTTTGGCGACGCTTTTTTGGTTGGGCTTGTTTATTTTTTATAAAAATGGAAAATTGTAAATAGGTTTTAAAATTTGGGGGGGGGGGGCTAAAATTTTTCTGGGGGGTCTAAGCCCCCTCCCCAGAGGCCTTCCTACGCTTATGATTATCCTTCGATGGTTCGTCATGTTTGTGTTTCCGTCCTTTCCCAACATCGTCATCTCATGGCAATGATCGACACGTTTTTTTTAGTCCATCTAGTGAATGGCCAAAATTCTGTCTTCTCCCGGGGTTACACTCTTGTCCCTGCTCACTTGCCACCATTAGTACTCTTTCCGCACTCCTGCGTCTGCGTAATTAACGGATTCAAATCCCTCCTTATCTAGAGGCCTTTAGTAGACAGTAGTGGCGATAGTAGGGATGTTTTCTTTTAGCACTGGATGCAACATTTGTATGGGCTATCCAGAACATCGTTGCACTGGTGTTCTATCTCATCAGTGCAAGTCGTGCCGATGTTGCCAGATTGTATTTTGATAAAGTGACGCTTTTTCGATTCACAATAGCAATTTATTTTGACTAATTTATCGAAAAACATGATATACAAAGTGTAAAGTGTTATGGTCAGATCATACGATCCACAGTATTTTAAGGATCCATTCGCACGAAACTGGTCCAAGGACACGATGAGCTTGTCGGTGCTAACGTTGTTGATAGCATCTTACAGCTCGCGTGTACGTCTTAACAGAGAAAGATCTATCTATAGTATGCACAGTGAAACCTCTCCGAAGTGGATTCCCACGGCCGCCTAATTTTTTTCCACATTTGGGAGGTGTCCACTTATAGGAGGTTAGTTAGGTTAGGTGGCAGCCCGATGTATTAGGCTCACTTAGACTATTCAGTCCGTTGTGATAACACATTGGTGAACTTCTCTCTTATCACTGAATGCTGCCCGATTCCATGTTAAACTCAATGACAAGCGACCTCCTTTTTGTAGCCGAGTCCGAACGGCGTTCCACATTGCACTGAAACCACTTAGAGAAGCTTTGAAACCCTCAGAAATGTCACCAGCATTACTGAGGTGGGATTCCACTGCCGAAAAACTTTTTGGTGTTCGGTCGAAGCAGCAATCGAATCCACGAACTTGTGTATGCAAGGCGGACATGCTATCCATTGGCACCGCGGTGGCTATGGGAGGTTAATTTTAATGTTATTATATAGCAAATGTCTCACGAAGTTCTCCTTCTTGAGTGGTGTCCGTTTTTAAGAGTGTCCAAGTTTGAGAGGTTCCATTGCCACCACTCATATATAGGGCCATCTCACCGATCACACTATATTGGTAGGGATTTTCATTGTGGAGTTTAAATTTTGGAGACAAAAGCGTCCTGAAAATACAGACACGAATCAGCATAATTTTTTCTTTCTTTCTCTTATTATTTCAGGTGTGTATTTCCATGCAATGGCAATGCTGGTCATGGTTCACTCTTACACAAAAAATACCGCAGCCGAGAATTACCTACATTCTCCACAAAATGATGTCAATGCGTGAGCAACCAAGTCAGACGCTTGGAAAATAATCCGAATTAACCATAAGGCGATGTTACCACAATAATTTAACTCAAATACGTGGAGGAGTACAAAGTAATGTGGTACCACCACAAATGGTATTGGGATTTGATGTACGTTTGGCTTCTCGATGTGGATCACAAAGGAATTTGAGGATTCACGGTAATGAAAAAAGGGGGAACTGAAAAAAAACTAAAAGACAAAAATTAAAAATAATTTTTTATTCCAAAATTATCAGCTTTCATAAATGGTGTGAAAGCTGTGGAGATATTGAGTTGACTATGATCAAAAACGACCTGCGTTTCCTCCAACTGCCGTTGATAATACCAATCCCTATTGGTTGGCTTTTAAACAAGCGGCAGATGATATGTAAGAATATTTTACTATAGATTTGTGCTGGAATTCTAATTCTTTCCAATTTTTCCTTTTACATACAGGAACTTAAACTAAGACCCAAATTTTTACCGGTGGCATGATAGTCGTTACATCCGCAGGTTGGTATAACTGTTGGGTTTCTCTCGTCATGGATAAGACCCAGTTCTGTTACATGATCATGATGAATTTTATTGCTGCTGACATTTATTTCTACGTGGTATTGAAATCTATGAAAAGATCATTGCAAATCTTGCCAATTCTTGAAATCTCAAGTGACATTCAAACCAAAGATTATACTCGGATTTTTTAATTTAAACCCTTAATATTAATTGTTTCAAAGAAACTATTAGTCTTTTAAAATAAATGTTGTATTTTTATTTTAATTATATTATTTTTTATTTTAATTACTAAAGAAATTATTTTATTTAAAGATGGATATATTTCTGTCTATTGTCCCTGAAATATTGCCTAACAGATTCGTTCTTTTTTTGAAGGCAAGTCAAATTCGAAGATGGGCTACATCGCGTCCATGTTACGACACAGTTCCATTTTACACCGATTCCCGATTAGGATGTCGAGCATCTAGACACCTCATTTTTTATCCGATCTGCCTAGAAATTTATTTATTTCTGGTTCCAGGCTATTGTATAGACCCACATATAACGATCACCGATTTGATTTCTGGAGGACATTACATGCCATGCGTAGATTTTTCTCCATTTTAACTAAACCCTAATACTGAATCATTGTCAAGTTGTATTTTAAGCAATATGGAGTCTATGTTAGATAAAAAGCCGATATGAATAATGAGCGATATGAACCAATTTTTGCATGGTAATTAGATAGCCAAATTTCATTCGGATCAGATGAAATTTGTTCCTTCATGAGGATTCCGACATAAATCTTTGGGGGGTCGGTTTATATGGGAGCTATATATAATTATGGAACGATATGAATAAATATTTGCATGATTGTGAGTGGTCATATATTAACATCACGTACCGAATTTCAAACGTATCAGATGAAATTTCACTCCGGAAGTCCAATCAGGGGGTTCCGGAGATACAAATCAGGGGGTCGGTTTGTATTGGGGGCTACATATTTTATTTGACCGATTTTTTGTATGGTGAACCAAATCTGGGGAGTGAACCAAATCTGGGGATCATTTTTATGGGGGCTATGCCTAAAAGTGGTCCGATATGGCCCATTTGCACTACCATCCAACCTACATCAATAACAAATACTTGTGCCAAGTTTGAACCAAATAGCTTGTTTCATTCGGAGTTTGGCGTGATTTCCATTGACGGACGGACATCGCAGATCGACTCAGAATTTCACCACGACGATGTGTTGCAAACGGAATTGACAAAACTTAATATAACACCTCATCCTATGGTGAAAGGGTTTACAAAGAACAATGCCAAATTTTTATAGATTTCCCGATTTGACTTCTTGAGGGCATGAATGCCGCATTTTTTTTAACAGATTTGTTTGAAATTGTAAATCCAAAATTATTGTGGTCTATAAAAAGTTGTACTTACTCAGTTTATAACACGGACGGAAAAGACTGTTTTTCATGTGTTTGGGTGTAAAATTATATGTTTGGACTCAAATTTTTTTTAACACAATATTTTTGTGCAAGCATATAATGTTTCATAAACTAGAGCATAACATGTTCGGGGACTACATATATGTTAATATGTTAGAAAATAAAATGTATGTAATATATATGTTTAGATGCAAACATATATTAATTTTGGGGATAAATATTAACTAAAAATATATGTTGTTTAGAAAGAGAGACCTACAGAGAGTATGCTGCAAGTAAAAATAATATCCACACAACGAAAAATTTCATTAAATGTTGTACTACCAGTGTATCAGCCTAAGGTGAAAACATTATATGTTTGAACATACAAACAAATATTTTGTTTGGACCAATCCTGAAAATTATATATGCTTGAAGCAAAGTGTGTTTGGGGTATATGTTAACAGAAGCTATTTTTTTTTTTTGAGGGTGTATAGGTCCACGCTGGGTGCCACTGTGGTGCAATGATTAGCATGCCCGCCTTGCATACACAAGGTTGTGGGTTCGATTCCTGCTTCGACCCAACACCAAAAAATATTTCAGCGGTGGATTATCCCACCTCAGTAATGCCGGTTACATTTCTGAGTGTTTCAAAGCTTCTCTAAGTGGTTTCACTGCAATGTGCAATGCCGTTCGGACACGGCTATAAAAAGTAGGTCCCTTGTCATTGAGCTTAACATGGAATCGGGCAGCGCTCAGTGATAAGAGAAGAGTTCACTAATGTGGTATCACAATGGACTAGAATATTCTCAGTGGGCCTGATACATCGGGCTGCCACCTAAGCTAACCTAGGTCCATGCTTTAGTCAGCCTCATGGCAAACCGTATGAAATTCTCAGGTCCATGTGCATACCACATTAGGTGAATTCTCTCTTATCACTGAGCGCCTGTCCCGATTCCATGTTTAGCTCAATGACAAGGGACCTACTTTTTATAAGCCGTTTACCGAACGGCATTGCACATTTGACAGTTGAAACCACTTAGAGAAGCTTTGAAACACTCAGAATGTAACCGGAATTACGAGGGCGGATAATCCACCGCTGAAAATTTTTTTGGTGTTGGATCAGAAGTCAGGAATCGAACCCACAACCTTGTGTATGCAAGGCGGCATAGCTAATCATTGCACACAAGTGGCACCAGCGTAGACCTATACACCTCAAAAAAAAAAAATCGCTTCTGTACATATACCCCAAACCACCTTTGTTCAAGCATAATATTTTCAGGATTGGTCCAAAACAAACTATCTGTTTGTCATTGTTCAAACCATTAATGTTTCACCTTTAGAGGCATACCACTGTAGTACAACATTTTCAATGAAATTTGTCGGTTGTGTGGTATATAGTTTTATCTTGCAGCATAATACTCTCTGTTAGGTCTCTTCTTTCTTAAACATATATCATGTTTATAGGCTATTTATCCAATTTATAATTTTTGTTTTGCCCATCTAAACATTATTATATAACTTACTAAACATTTTATTCTCTAAACATCATTCAAATAATATGTATATCTCCGAACATGTTATGCTTAGTTTATATGAACATTATATGCTTGCACCAAAATATTGTGTTAACAAAAAATTTGAAGTTTCCAAAACATAATCAATTCTTTACACCCAAACACATTGAAAAACAGTCTTTTTCGTCCGTGTAATATAAACTGAGTAAAGTACAACTTTTTATTTAGACGCAATTAATTTTGGATATACAATTGTACAAACAAATCTGTTAAAAAAAAATGCACGTGCATTCAGCCCTCAAGAAGTCAAATCAGGAATCTATAAATTTGGCATTGCTCTTTGGTAACCCTTTCACATTAGGGATGAGGTGTATATTTAAGTTTGTCATTCTGTTTTGCAAGCACATCGTCGTGGTGAAATTCTGAGGTCAGATTTGCGAACTGTCCGTCCAGTCAATGGAATCAACGCCAACTTCCCGCAATGAAACAAGCTATTTGGTTCAAACTTGGCAGAAGTAATTAGTTATTGAATGATGTAGGTTGGATGGTTAGTGGCCAAATGGGCCATATCGGACACCTTTTTAGCATAGCCCCCATAAAAATCAAATCCCCAGATTTGGTTCACTCCCAGATTTGGCTTCACCATACAAAAATCGCGTCATAATCATAATATGTTACGGCCCCAATACAACAACGACCCCCTGATTTTGATCTCCGGAACCCTGCATTGGACTTCCGGATAGGTGATTTCATCCTGATCACGTTTTGAAATTCGTACGTTGATGTTAATATGAAACCACTCCCAATTCAAATGCAAATTATTTATTCATATCGATTCCATAAATTATATATAAGCTCACCATATAACCGACCCCCAAAGATTTATGTTCGGAATTCCTCATCAAGGAACAAAATTTCATCGTATCCGAATGAAATTTTGCCATCTAATTACATTGCAAAATTGGTTCATAATCGCATCCTATGTATTCATCAATCGGCTTTTTTATCTAACATAGACATCATATTGCTTAAATTACAACTGACAATGAATTCGTATAGGGATTTAGTTAAAATGGACTGAGAAAATGCTCCAGCATGGCATGTAAATGTCTTCACAGAAAATCAATCGCGTGTGATCGCGTATATGTGCGGTCTATACCATAGCATGGACCGAGAATAAAATAAATTTTCAGGCAGAATCGGATAAAAAATGGAAGGTGTCTAGATGCTCGACATCCAAAATGCGGAATCGGTGTAAATGGGAACTGTGTCGTAACATCGACCGATGTAGCCCATCTTCGAATTTGACTTGCCTTCAAAAAAAGACGCGAATCTTAGCAATTTCGGGACAGATAGACAGGACTATACCATCTTTAAATAATAATTTCTTTACTTAATTAAATAAAATAAACTAATTAAATTAAAAATTACACACATTTATTTTTAAGAAGCTATAATAGTTTCTTTAAGACACATTAATATTAAGGGTTTAAATTAAAAAATCGAGTATATATCTTTGGTATTGAATGTCACTGAGATTCAGAAATTTGCGCAAGATTTGCAATGATCATTTTTCATAGATTTCATCATACCACGTAGATAAATTGTCCAGCAGCATATAATTAATCATGATCATGTAACAAGAACTGGAGTCTTATTCATCGGAGGAAACAAGGCAGGATATACCACACACCTTAGGCGGATGTTAACGACTATCCGTGCCGGTAAAAATTTGGGGGTCTTAGTTTGAAGGTTCCTAGTATGTAAAAGGAAGAAATTGGAAAGATTGAATTCCAGCACAATCTTATAGTAAAATATTCTTACATATCATCTGCGACTTGTTTAAAAGACCAACCAATAGGGATTGGTTATTATCAACGGCAGTTGGAGGAACGCGAGGTCGTTTTTGATCATAGGTCAACTCAATATCTCCACCAGGTTCTTCACACCATTTATGAAGCTGATAATTTTGGAATAAAAATTATTTTTAATTTTTGTCGTTTTAGTTTTTTTTTCAGTTCCCCCTTTTTCATTACCTGATCCTCAAATTCCTTGTGATCCACATCGAGAGCCAAACGTACATCAAATCCCAATACATTTGTGGTGGTTACCACATTACTTTTACTCCTCCACGTATTTGAGTTAAATTTATTGGGTAACATCCGCCTATGGTTAATTCCGATTATTTTCAAGCGTCTGACTGTTGCTACGCATTGAATCATTTTGTGGAGAATGTAAGGTATTTTCTGCCTGCGGTATTTTTGTGTAGAGTGAAACATGACCAGCATTGCCATTATGGCATGGAAATACACACCTGGAATAATAAGAGAAAGAAAGAAAAATTATTGATTCGATGTCTGTATTTTTCAGGACGCTTTTGTCTCCAAATTTAACTCCACAATGGAATCCTACAATATTTGTTGATCGGACGTGAGATGGCCCATATACTATGGTGGTGCAATGGAACTCTCAAACTTGGACACTCTTAAAACGGACACCACTCAAGAAGGAGAATTCGTGAGACATTTGCTATATAATAAATTAAAATTAACCTCCATAGCCACCGCGGTGCATGGATAGCATGTCCGCCTTGCATACACAAGTTCGTGGATTCGATTGCTGCTTCGACCGAACACCAAAAAGTTTTTCGGCAGTGGAATATCCCACCTCAGTAATGCTGGTGACATTTCTGAGGGTTTCAAAGCTTCTCTAAGTGGTTTCAGTGCAATGTGGAACGCCGTTCGGACTCGGCTACAAAAAGGAGGTCGCTTGTCATTGAGTTTAACATGGAATCGGGCAGCATTCAGTGATAAGAGAGAAGTTCACCAATGTGTTATCACAACGGCTGAATAGTTAAGTGAGCCTAATACATCGGGTGCCACCTAACCTAACTAACCTCCTATAAGTGGACACCTCCCAAATGTGGAAAAAATTAGGCGGCCGTGGGAATCCACTTCGGAGAGGTTTCACTGTGCATACTATAGATAGATCTTTCTCTGTTAAGACGTACACGCGAGCTGTAAGATGCTATCAACAACGTTAGCACCGACAAGCTCATCGTGTCCTTGGACCAGTTTCGTGCGAATGGATCCTTAAAATACTGTGGATCGTATGATCTGACCATAACACTTTACACTTTGTATATCATGTTTTTCGAATAAATTAGTCAAAATAAATTGTATTGTGAATCGAAAAAGCGTCACTTTATCAAAATACAATCTTGGCAACATCGGCACGACTTGCACTGATGAGATAGAAACACCAGTGCAACGATGTTCTGGATAGCCCATACAAATGTTGCATCCAGTGCTAAAAGAAAACATCCTACTATCGCCACTACTGTCTACTAAAGGCTCTAGATAAGGAGGGATTTGAATCCGTTAATTACGCAGACGCAGGAGTGCGGAAAGAGTACTAATGGTGGCAAGTGAGCAGGGACAAGAGTGTAACCCCGGAGAAGACAGAATTTTGGCCATTCACTAGATGGACTAAAAAAACGTGTCGATCATTGCCATGAGATGGACGATGTTGGGAAAATGGACGGAAACACAAAACATGACGAACCATCGAAGGATAATCATAAGCGTAGGAAGGCCTCTGGGGAGGGGGCTTAGACCCCCCAGAAAAATTTTAGCCCCCCCCCAAATTTTAAAACCTATTTACGATTTTCCATTTTTATAAAAAATAAACAAGCCCAGCCAAAAAAGCGTCGCCAAAAAAGTAATGAAAATGATCTTTTTGGATCCGGAAGTGGTGCAAAATTGGCGAAGAAGCGATGAATTTAACATGGGCTTGTCATAGGACGGAAGTCCTCCATTCCAACAGCCGTTGTACTGAATTTGCATCACTTCTTTAGGTGTGATCCGAATTCAATGTTTTGAATGTATATTAAAAAATTCTGTTATATTTTGTCAAATAAATTTTATAATTTTAATGGATTCTAATGCTTGTCGGAACGTTTGACCTCAAATATTTTTAAAAATTCACAAGTTTTTCAGATTGGATTTAGATTTTTTTTTCGTCAAAATTTAAATTATTTTTACCATTTTATGAATTCTAACTTCGTTTTTAACGTATTTGAAACAAAAAAGTTAAAATTTCCCATTAAAAGTATGAAAAAACCAATTATAAAAAATTGAATTTAAAGAACTTCCTGAGTAGTTAAAATAAAGAACATCATTGGGAGTACATCTTCTGGAAGTGCTTTTAAAGTTGTGCCTTTGGATGAACTTCCAAATTTTGTTGCTGGGAAATGTGTGGAACTACTTTTAGTTGCTTTATTATAAATTAATTTTCGAGTTATTTTGATGTCTAATTTTTTTATTCATTTTTATGAAATAAAACATTAATTGAAATATAAATAAATGAAATATAAATTTTTAGCTAGGGGGGCTATAGCCCTCCCTAGGAAAATTGTCAAGCTACGCTAATGAGGATAATAGGGGAGATGGTGGGTAAAATGGCGGATGCCGCAAAAATTTGTTGTCTTGGCATAACTAGGTAATGAAGACCACGTCAACCAGAGCCTTAGAGACGATACTGCACTTAACACCTATAGAGGTTCAGATCAAACGAAACCGTATGAGGCGGAAACACGAAACTGATGTGACTCATCAAAGTATAATTGGCGAGATGGTGGGTGAAATGGCAATGCCGCAAAAAATTCGGTGATGGTATATTTGACGGTGGCCATGGCCGCCGAGTGTGACATTCTGACGCCAGTGAGAATGGTCATGGGAAAATGAATAAGGTTAGATAAAGATATAGTGACAGCCGAGGACTCACTAAGATGATTACAGTCCATTTGCGATAGCATAGAGTGATGAACTTTTTACTCTTACAATTGAGTGCTGACACAGGATTATTATGTTAGCCGGTACGTGACAAGAGGTTTCCAATCTTAATAATCTGAGTTACGAGCGGCATAGAAAACAAGGTCAAATACAAAACAACTTAAGGGACTCATTGGAGAACACCAGAAATGATGCCAATATAACCTGAAGAGGTATAATTCATGCGTGAAAAACATTTGAATCACGCTCTACGTAATGATAATCCGGAATTGCTAACCAATTACAGATCACCGAGGGATCTAACTTGGCTGCCACCGATTGGGGAGAAGATGTGAGGGCGTACATGATGCGAGCACAGAGACATTGAAGGAATCAGATTACGACCACAGCACAAACTGCAGCGGAGTGGCTGCCATAACGGAATGTTTAAATAGACTCAGACCAATAACACGAAGCACAAAACAGTGAACATTTTTCACAGATTGCTGGCAGTGAAAATGGGAGGCATTTTCTCTGGCAACTCATGATGCGCGTTATATCCGCGTAATGCAAAAGCAAGATCAACGAATACTTCAGATACAAAGGTATCGAGTCATTTGGGTGCCGGGATTATATTGTGAGTAAAAGCAATATGAACTTGGCTGTTAAGACCGTAGGAGCATAGAGAAATTGTACTTAGGAACATCTAAATTCACGAGGCAATGCGGCGAATTGGATTGAATCGGGCAACGGGAGACATAAAAGGGCCGCTCGATGGGCAGCCAATACAATGGTAGGATCTCTCTCGTTTGAGCTATTTAACACATTCCGTTATGGCACGCACTCCTGCATGCAGGTTTGTGCTGTGGTCCGGTAATCTGATCTCGATGTCTCTGTGCTCCACATGTACGCCCATTCACATCTTCTCACCAATCGGTGCAGCAGTTATATCCCTCTGGTATCTGTAATGGTTAGCATATCCGGATTTCATACGTAGAGTCGTGGATTCAAAGTTTTCCAGCAGTGAATTATACCTTCTCAGTAATGCTGTTCACATTTCTGGGTGTTTCCAAGATTCTCCAAGTGGTTTTACCGTAATGGTTTTCATGCCGCTCGGACTCAGATATAAGAAGGAAGCCTCTTGTCAACGAGCTCAACATAAAATCGGTCAGCACTCATGGGTAAGAGAAAAGTTCATCACCTATGCTATCGCAATGGACTGTATAGTCTTAGTGAGTCTCGGGCTGTCACTATATCTTATCTAACCTTACTCATTTTCCCATGACCATCTCACTGGCGTCAGAATGTCACACTCGGCGGCCATGGCCACCTCAAATATACCATCACCGATTTTTTGCGGCATTGCCATTTCACCCACCATCTCGCCAATTATACTTTGATGAGTCACCATGTTTCGTGTTTCCGCCTCATGACGGTTTCGCTTTGATCTGAACCTCTATAGGTGTTAAGTGCAGTATCGTCTCTAAGGCTCTGGTTGACGTGGTCTTCATTATCCTAGTTATGCCAAGACAACAAATTTTTGCGGCATCCGCCATTTTACCCACCATCTCCCCTATTATCCTCATTAGCGTAGCTTGACAATTTTCCTAGGGAGGGCTATAGCCCCCCTAGCTAAAAATTTATTTCATTCGGCCCGCATTGCCTTCGTGAATTTAGTGTTCTCTAAGTTAATTTCTCTATGCGTCCTAGGTCTTACAGCCAGTTCATTTGCTTTTACGTTTCCTATAATCCCGGCACCCAAATGACGCTGAACCTTTCGTATTCTGAGTATTCGTTGATCTTGCTTTTGCATTACGCGATATACGCGATCAGAGTTGCCAGAGGAAAATGCCTCCATTTTCCTCCAGCAATCTGTGAAAATGTTCACGTTTTGTGGCTTCGT
>PGFW01002933.1:6061-18952 GCA_003123925.1 Haematobia irritans
ACGCTCATCAATCACAAAGGGTATCAAGTGAGCGTATCTCCACTTAATGGTATATCTGAATTTCCTAAGAGAAAAATAGGATTTCATATTTGATTTGAAGCGGATGAATTTAAGACAGTTTTTTATCAAACAAATACCATGATTTATTCCAAAATGCTAAGAAGGAATATTTAAAAATTGATGAAAAGTGGCATATTGCAAAGTCAAGCTGCATGAGTCTACACAAAGAATAATGTCACCACGAGTGATTTTCATTGGCAAGTAAACACTAAAAGCATTTTTTTCGAATTATTCAAAACTGTTCATCATTTTAATCCTTCTTCTTAAGATTCTGTCGTTTTCGCCAGACGTATCCTTTACCTAGTTCGGCCAACGGTTCCCAAGATTAACCCTTTTTGGCTACACCTTAATTGCGGTTTACTAACCTATTTGTGAGAGAATTCTAAATGACTCAGCATGAGATGCGCAGATATCTTGGTGTATTTCTTTAAGACAAAATATATAATTTTCAAGTATCTTGCTGTGTGAATATATAACATTTTTTTTGAAAATATCAACAGATTATAACTACTGTATCCTGTTATCATAATGTTTATTGACTGTTGCGGGTTTTATTTAATTCAGTTGTCAAGTTTCGATTTTTTTGTGCTAGGCAAAAATAATGGAATTTCCAAGGTTGTTTTAGATAAGGTTATATAAAATTGCTGAGGTGACAAAAATGGATTAGAACATTATATCCTTTATCGATTTTAGAAGATTCACTAAGAATTAGTTGATTGCTCAGTGTATATTTTATTTCAACAAACTAAGAGTCTCCGAAAACTAGCATATAAACCAAAAACAATGTACTCTTCAACTTTCTAAATTGGAGGTTAAAAGATAAGACTGGAACAGATAAGACTAGCTACAAAATATTACTATTTATACTTAGAAAATCACTATTTTTGTAATCAATGGGTTAATTTCCATGTCGCAGGAAATATATAAAAATATTATTCAGTTTTTTGTTAAATCGTAGAACAAAATTATTTTGGGCGGCAAATTTTTTTCTAATTGCAAAAAATTTTATGTGACAAAGTAATATTTGCGAGTTAGCGGCTGTAAAATTAGGTCCAGACCGAAATCTTATGTTAGCGCCTCCCACACCGAGAAAATTGCTTAAGAAACTTCTATAAAAACTGTCATCGCACGAATCGAATTTTTTTTCTTACAAGAAAACTTTGAAAAATTTTATATAATTTTTTGCTAAAAATTTTTATTTTTTTCTATAAACAGTTTTGTCAAAAATTCTGTTCCTAAAGTAAATTTTGTCAAAATTCCTAAATTATCATAAAAATGTTGTCACATTTATTTCTGTAGAAACATTTTGTCAAAAATTTTATTTTTATAAATTTTTTTTTCCAAATTTTAATTGTTATAGAAATTTTGTCAAATTTTTATTTCCTAATAAAAAATTTTGTCAAAAATTTTATTTCCTAAATAAAAAAATTTTGTAACAAAAATTTTATTATCTATTAAAAAAAATTTTTCAAAATTTTATTTTCTTATAGAAAAATTTTTTCAAAATTTTATTTCTAATAAGAAAAATTTGTTGTCCAAATTTTTATTTCTAAAAAAAAATTTTGTCAAAATTTTATTACTAAATAGAAAAATGAGTTGTCAAAATTTTTAATTACCTATAGAAATTTTGGTTCAAAAAATTTTATTATTATATAAGAAAATTTTGTGCGCAAAATTTTATTAGCTGACAAGAAAATTTAGTTCAAAATTTTATTTACTGAATAGAAAATTTTGTCAAATGATTTTATTACAAATAGAGAATTTTGTCAAAATTTATTATCTATTAAAAAAATTTTTTTCCAAAATTTTATTACTATAGAAAAATTTTTTATTTGTTAAGATTTTTATTAAGGCTATAGATAATTTGGTCAAAATTTAATTAGCTATAGAAAATTTTTGTACAAAATTATTTATTACTGATAGAAAATTTTGATCCAAAATTTTATGACTACCAGAAAATGTTGTCAAAATTTTAATTACTATAGAATGTTTGTTCAAAATTTTATTACTATAGAAAATTTTGTCAAAATTTTATTACTTTATAGAAAATTTTTGTCGAAATTTTTATATACTATAAGAAAAGTTTTGTACATAAAAAACTTTCAATTTCTATAGAATGATTTTGTTCAAAATTTTTATTTTCTATAGGATTAATTTTTGGTCATTACTGGATTAGGCAGATTTGCATAATTCTATTGGTTTTGGGTGAAGATTATTGATAGATTATTTTTGGGCAGTGGAAGTGGCAGCCGGTGATTATTAACTTAAGCGGCAATGTTACCAATTTTTGTGTGATTGGGGATCGGCACTATAATATAACTATGACGCGACATGACAAATTTTGGCTAAATGGTTTTAGTAGGCCATTTTTCGGTGTTATCGGAAGTTAGCAGGTAGAATTTCCACAGACGGACCGATACGGAACATAGCAAAAGGCCGGATTAAAATACGTTATATATTTCAGTTTGAGAAGCAAAATTTTCTAAGGAAAATAAAATTTTGACAAATTTTCTATTAGAAAATAATATTTTTGAACAAAATTATCTATAAAAATAAAATTTTGACAAAAATTTATGCCTATAGAAATAAATTTTGGGTAAAGATTTTTCCATAGAAATAAAATTTTGACAAAAATTTTGTGTAGTAATAAAATTTTTGGTCAAAAATTTTCAATAGAAATAAATTTTGTAGATTTATTTCTTGGCTCGAAGTGGCAAAGCCATGATTATGAACCGCAATGGAACCTCAATTTTTGTGTGATTGGGGAATGCGGCCATATATATAACTAATAAGGACGCCGGACAGTGGACAAATTTGGCATGGTTTTTAGTGGCCATTTTTTCGTTCGGAAGTTAGCGGAGGTCGAAAATTTCGCCTACAAGACGGTGAACAGGATACGGTACAAAGCAAGCCGAATTAAAATACGTATATATTATCAGTGTTGCACAAAAAATTTTCCTAATAGAATAAAAAAATTTTTGACAAATTTTCTATAAGAAATAAAATTTTGACGAAGAAAAAATTTTCTATAGAAAATGTAATTTTGAAAAATTTTTTTTTCTAATAGTAAATGAAATTTTGAAAATTTTTTATAATAGAAAATAAATGTTTGACTAAATTTCGACAAATTTCTCATAGAAGGTAACAATTTGGATAAACAAAATTTTCTGTAGTTATTAAATTTTTTCAACATTTTCTATCAGAAAATTAAAATTTTTGTAGATTAATTTTTGGGCTCGAAGAGGCAGCCCATGATTATGAACGCGCAAATGGACAGACAATTTTGTAGTGATTGTGTATCGCTAATATATAACTATAGACGGATATGGAAAAAATTTTTGGCGCATTTGCGCTGTGTTCGAAGTTAGCGTAGATTTCCACGAGACGGACGGACCGGACAATAGCAAGGGCGATTAAATACGTATATATTTTCAGTTTGAAAAAAGACCTTTTGTATAGAAATAAAATCTTTTTGAACGAAAATTTTTGTAGATAAGAAATAAAAAAATTTTGAAAACCAAGACATTTTTTATAGAAATAATTTTTTGAAACGAAAAATTTTCTAATAGAAATAAAATGAAACTATATCTATAGGGCTAATAGTGGACCAAATTTTGGCGAATGGTTTTTTTTAGTGGCAATATTCTAGCGCAATGTACGCAATTTCAATTGGATGAATGTTGTTGATCTTGTGATATTCTTTAGCAAACGACCCATTTCAAATTATCAAAAACATCACGTTTCTTTCTTTTTTAAAGAGAATCAATTATTTTTTCATACGCAAAACCAGCTGACAGCCAAATCTGATTATTAATCGCCGTTTTGCGTTGCTGTATTTTAACGTTGGATTTTTTTTATTGCTCGCCTTTGTGTTTTTTTTTGGGCAAAAAAACATGAAGGTGTTAACATTTTTATCCGGCACACGTAATACACATTTTTCACACTTCTTTAAGAATAACCGAAATGCAATTCCCCCTTCAAGAAAAAAAAATGCAGGTTATATGTATGGATGGTATTTTGATAAGATTGAGACCCCAAACAACACAGAGGGATAACTATAACGAAATAACAGCATTGCCAAATGTGGTCACCACGTTCAATGATGCACACCTCCACTCGCCAATGGTGAGTACAGCGAGTTAAATATTAAAGCGCGTATAACCATTTGGCGTAGATGCGGATGAAGGATGGACGAATTGATGCAACGAATGAAGATGCAGTTGATCATCTTTGAGGCAGTCGTCATTTTGTAGAGACATTAAACCGCACACATTCACCTCTTTCAATTCACCGCCACGGCGACCTCAAACAGTGATAAATTGCAATGATAGCAAATATAAGCACTCAGACATATGGCCAAGTGGTGGGTCGACGTGTCAAGCATAAAGAGACGCAGTGACTAACAGCAAAGTGAACAACGTGAATTGGTAGAATAAAAAAAAAAATACGGAAAAAATACCACTGTGACCAATATTATAAAAAAGGAGTATACGATTCTAATTTTTTCTTATGAAGAACGGTATGACAAAGCAAAAATATAGATTAACCCATTAAGGGATGAGAGAAGAATTTTCATTGTTGTCTAAATTGAGCCTTTCACCAATGAAATAAACTAACTTAGTCAATATTATCTTTTCTGGTTTAATTACTTAGAAAATATATTAGGAAGGAAGCTGGACATAAAGCTCAATATTCAAGCCAATGTTAGGAAAACCCTAGTAGCCTTGTACTAGGGCCTAAATACAATAACGAACAAGTACATACGGCCGCAAGTTCGGCCAGGCGCCCAATCTTATGCTACCACACCACCATGGCATTGCGCTTAGAAACTTCTACGAAAGACTGTTGATTTAGTCCATACATGCGTATATATTCAGACAAAAAAGTTATGTATAGTTAAGTCTTACAAATAATCTACCGAATTCTATATGACTTTTTGTACGTAACGAGCAGCCAGAATTGAAATATGGGCCCGTCGCCATTAATATGCGGCGGCCTGTTATACAATCTATGACTTGATATGGCGGACCAATTTTTGTTAGATTTGGGGATCGATTTATCTGAGGGGCCATCATATAAACTATAGACCGATATGGACCTAGTTAGCATTTTGGTTGTTAACGACCATTATACTAGCACAATGTACCAAATTTCAAAATGGAACTCGATATGAAAATTAGCTCCTCAATAGGCTCCCAAAACAAATACTCTGTTTTTTATGGGGGCTAATATGATTATGGACTGATATGGCCCACTTTTGGCAATGCTTGTTAAATATCATATAACTACCCACCACGCACCGAATTTCAACCAGATCGGATGAATTTTGCTTCTCAAAAGACACCGGCAGGTCAAAAATCTGGGGACCAGTTTATATTGGGAGCTATATATAAATATTAGACTGATATCAACCAATTCCTGCATGGTTGGTGGATACCATACACTGATATCACGTACCAAATTTCAACCGAATTGGATGAAAATTTGCTCCTCCAAGAGGTTCCAAAACACAAATCTCGGCGGATCGGTTTATATGGCGGCTATGTACGCATTATGGACTGATATGGACACTCTTTGGCCATGGGTTGTAAATATATACTACCACCACGTACCAAATTTCAAAGCAGCATCGGATGAATTTTTGTGCCCTTCTCCAAAAGGCACCGGAGGGTCAAATTCTGGGGATCGGCTTATATGGGAGGCTATATAGAATTATGGACTTGATAGGAACAATTCCTGCATTGTTGTTGATACCATATACTAACATTCACGTACCAAATTTCAATCCGAATGGCTAAGAATTTTGCTCTTCCAAGTGGGCTCTTGGAGGAGTCAAATCTGGATCGGTTTATAATTGGGCGGCCTATTATATAATTAATGGCGACCGATATTCGACCAAATTTTTAGCATGGAGTTTGAGGCCATATATTTAACCCACCACATAACCAAATTTTCAACTGAATCAGATGACATTTTGGTCTTCCAAGAGGCTCCGGAGTATCAAATCTGTAATCCGGTTTTATTATTGCGGGCGACCTATATATAATTATGCGACCGAAATGTGAACCAATTTTTGCATGGTTGCTTAGCAGACCATTATACTAACACCATGTAACCAAATTATCAGCCCGTGATCGGATGCAAATTTGCTTCTCTTAGAGGCCCTCGCAAAAGCCAAATCGGGGGGATCGCGTTTATATTGGCGGGCCTATATATAAAAATTATGGACCGATGTGGACCAATTTTTGCATGGTTGTTAGAGACCATATATGAACACCAGTGCTTACCAAATTTCAGCGGATTCGGTATGCCAAACACTTGCTTCTCTTAGGCGGCCTTCGCAATAGCCAAATCGGTCGGCGGATCGGTTTATATGGGGCGCCTTATATATAATTATTGGACCGCATGCTGGAACCAATTTTTCCATGGTTGCTTAGAATCCATTATACTAACACCATGTACCAAATTTCTCTCTCTTAGTGTAACCGTGGATTGCTATCTCTATACCGTTCCTCGGCGTTGGATACATATAGCCATTAGAACTCTTTTTATTTACACTTCCACCATAGGATTTGGGTATTTATTAACTTGTCATCCGTTTGTAACACCATAGAAATATCTGCCTCTTAAGGACCCCATAAAAGTATATATATATTCTGGGTCGTGGTGAAATTCTGATTCGCATCCGACGCATGTCCGTCCGTCCGTCCGTCTGTTGAAATTCACGATAACTTTTCCGCAACCGAAACAAGCTATCGACTTGAAACTTGGCACAAGTAGTTGTTTATTGATGTAGGTCCGCGATGGTATTTGCCAAATGGGCCATACTCGCGTCCATTTTTACGTATAGCCCTCATATAACACGGAACCCCCAAATTTGGCTTTGCGAGGCCTCTAAGAGAAGCCAAATTTTCAATCCGATTCCGGGCTGAAATTTGGTGGCGTACATGGTGTTAGTATATGCGTCTCTAACAACCATGCAAAAATGCGTTCACATCGGTCTCATAATTATATATAGCCCCCATATAAAAACCGAATTACCAGCATTTGAACTCGCGAGGGCCTCTTGAGAGACCAAAATTCAAATCCTGATTCAGTTTGAAAATTTGGTACGTTGGTGTTAATATATGGCCTCACACTCCCATTGCAAAAATTTGGTTCGAAATCCGGTCCATAATTATATATTAGCCCCCATATAAACGGATCCCCAAGATTTGACCTCGCGGAGCCCCTTGCAAGAGCAAAAAATTCATCGGATTCGGTTTGAAATTTGCGTACGTGCATGTTAGTATATTGTATCCAACAACCCATGCAGGAATTTGGGCTTCATATCAGTCCATAATTATATATAGCGACCCATATAAACCGCCATCCCAAAAGACTTGACCTCCGGTGCCTTTTGGAGAAGCAAAAATTTATCCGATCCTGGTTGAAATATTTTGTACGTGGTAGTAGCTATATGATATTTAACAACCCATGTTCAAAAGTGAGTCCATATCAGCTCCATAATCACATATAGCCCCCATATAAATCGGATCCCGATATTTGGTTTTGGAGCCTCTTTGGCAGCCGACGCAAATTTCATCGAGTCAGTTGAAATTTTGGTACATTGTGCTAGTATATGCGGCCGTTAACAACCATGCCTAAACTAGGTTCCATATTCGCGTCTATAGTTATATATAGCCCTCCAGATCCATATCAATAATTGTATATAGCCCCCATATAAGCGACCCCATATTTTCAAATTTCTGCGCTTCCCTTTACGTACCGTTTGCCAAAAGTCCATATCGATTTCGTATATTATTTGTTAGACTTACCTACACATACTTTTTTTGTCTAATGTTATTACCACGTATGGACTAACTCACAATTTTAGAAAACGATTTAAGATTACCAACAACCCAAGTAATTCGATTGTGGATGACAGTCTTTCGTTTAGAAGTTTGTACGCAATCCATTGCTGTGGAGGCCGCTACATAAGATTCGGCCTGGCCCGAACTTACGGCCGCTTTATACTGTTTTAATTTTATTTTTATAGGAGCAATTTTGTTTAAAATTTTATTTCTATAGCCCAAATTTGGTCAACATTTTTTATTTCAATACGGAAATTTTGTCAAATTTTATTTCTATAGACATATTTTATCCAAAATTTATATTCTATTTCAAAAAATTTTAAATTTTTTTTTTTTTTTTTGTATAAGCGAAATTTTGCTCAAAAAAACAATTTTATTTCTATAGAAAATTTGTCACATTTTATTTCTATTGAAGACTTTCTTTTAGAAAATTTTTGTCAACAATTTTACCTTTGTAAGAAAAATTTTGCTCAAATTTTTTTTCCACAATCTTTTTTTTTTTTAATATTTATTTTATTTAGAAATTTTGTTTTAAAATTTTATTTCTATAGCAAATTTGCTCAAAAGTTTATTTCATAGGAAATTTTGTCAAAATTTTATTTCTTATAGGGAAAATTATCGCGTCAAAATTTTATTTCTATAAGAATATTTTATTCACAAATTTATTTCTATACAAAAAAATTTTTCAAATTTTTTTTGTGTAGGAAATTTTTTCAAAAAAACATTTTATTCTGTATAAAATTTTTGTCAACATTTTTTATTTCTTATTTTGAAGACTCTTCACAAAATTTTTTATTTCTTTAGAAAATTTTGTCAAAATTTTACCTTTGCAGAAAATTTGTCAAAATTTTTTCCACAATCTTTTTTTTTAATTTTATGTATAGGAAATTTTGTCTAAAAATTTTCTTATTTCTATAGCAAATTATATTCAAAATTTTATTTCAATAGGAAATTTTGCTCAAAATTTTATTACTATAGCAAAATTATTGTTCAAAATTTTATTCTATAGAATATTTATTCAAACAATTTATTTCTATACAAAAAATTTATTCAATTTTATTCACAAACAATTTTTATCAAAATTTTATTTCTATAGAATATTTTGCTTCCAAAATTTTATTTCAAGGAAATTTGTTAAAAATTTTATTTCTACTAGAATATTATTATCAACATCTTTATTTCTATAGAATATTTGTCAAAATTTATTTCTATACAAAAATTTTTCAAATTTTTTTTTTTTGTATAGGAAGTTTTGTTCAAAAAAACATTTTTATTTCTATAGAAAATTTGTCAATATTTATATTTCTATTGAAACACTTTTCGCAAAATTTTATTTCTTTTAGAAAAATTTTGTCAAAAATTTTAACCTTATGTAGAAAATTTGTCAAAATTTTTTTCCACCATCTTTTTTTTTAATTTTATTTTTATAGGAAAATTCCTGCCTTAAAATTTTATTTCTATAGCCAAATTTTGTCCCAAAATTTTATTTCAATTTAGGGAAACTTTTGTCAAAAATTTTATTTCTATAGAAAATTGTCGTCAAAATTTTATTTCTATACAATATTTATAATCAAAATTATTTTACTATTAACAAAAATTTTTCCAATTTTATCAAAATTTTATTGTCTATTTAGAAAATCTTTGTCAAATTTTTATTTCAATAGGAAATTTTGTAAAAATTTTATTTTATAGAAAAATTTTGGTGTGCAACATTTTATTTTTTTTTTGTTTCTTTTTTGTTTTTTTGATGCTAAAAGAACAAAAACCAAAAACAATAACAAAACGAATAAATTTATTTTCTATAGAAAACTTTTTTGTCAAAATTTGCTTTATTTTCTTTAGAAATGTTGTCAAAATTTTTATTTATCTATAGAAAATTTTGTTTTCAAAAATTTTATTTGTATATAGAAAATCTTGTCAAAATTTTATTATTTCTAATAGAAAATTTTGTCAAAATTTTATTTCTACAGAAATTTTTTTACGTTTAAAAAATTTTTATTTATATAGAAAATTTTGTTAAAATTTTTATTTCTATCGAAAATTTTGTCAAAATTTTATTTCTGTAGGAAATTTTGTAAAAATTTATATAAATAATTTTTTCAAAAATTTTTTTTCTTGTAGTTGTTTTTTGATACACAAGAACAAAGCCAACAATAACAAAAACAAAACGAATAAAATTTATTTCCATAGAAAATTTTGTCAAAATTTTATTACTTTAGAAAATGTTGTCAAAATTTTTATTTCTATAGAAAATTTTGTCAAAATTTTATTTCTGTTGAAGACTTTCATTTAAAATGTTATATTTTTTAGAAAATTTTGTCAAAACTTTACTTCTGTAGAAAATATTTGTCAAAAAATTTATTTTTTTTTAATATTTAATTTTTTATAGGAATTTTGTTATTTATTTTCTTGTAATCTTGTAATTTACAATCATTAATAAATCATGAAAATAATATATTAAAAAACAATTTAGGTGCTAACAACAAAGGTTTCTGAACAGAACTTTTGGTTAAAATTTTATTTCTATTAGAAAATTGTTCAAAAATTTTATTTCTATGGAAAAAAGTTTGTTCAAAATTTTATTCTATAGCAAAAATTTTGTCAAATTGTATTTGCTATTTGAATGACTTTTCACATAAACTTTTATCTCTGTAAGAAAATTTTGTCAAAAATTTTTGTTTCCACAGGCATGATTTTTTTTTAAATTATTATTTTATATAGGCAAATTTTGTTAAAAATTTTATTTCCATAGAAAATATTGCTCTAAATTTTTTATTTACAACGCGAAAAGTTTCACAAAATTGATAAGTTCTTAGCAAAATTTTTGTCTAAAATTCTACCTCCTGCTAAGAATTTTGTCTCCAAAAATTTTTTACATCAAGAATTTTTTAATTTTATTTTTACTAGAATTTTGTAAATTTTATTTCTAAAAAATTTTTTTTGCCTCAAAATTTTGATTTCTATAGGTAAAATTTCTCCAAAATTTTATTTCTATGAAATTTGCAAAATTTTTTTTAGAACATCAAAATTTTATTTCTATAGGAAATTTTCTGTCAAAAATAGTTACTTACTATTTAGAAAAATTTTTTTTCAAAGAATTTTTACTTCCTTATAGAAAATTTATTATGTCCGTCAAAACATTTTTAGCTTTCCAAGGAAAGTTTGTTAAATTTTATTTTCGTATTAGGAAATTTCCGTTTGTTAAAATATTGATTCTACTAGAAAAATTTCCTGCTCAATATTTTTTTATTCATCGTCGTTAACCCGATATGTTTTCATTCGGTAGGGTCTATGAAATCTTGCTCCTTCGAAGGGGGGTTATTACCTAAAGTTGTCCGTCCGATATGACCCTTTTGGCAAGACCCTCCGGAACCTACATCAATAACAGCAACTTGATGCCAAGTTACAAAGTGGAGTAGACTTGTTTTCGGTTCGGAAGTTCTAAGCTCGGTTGATTTTAACAGACCGGTTACGGACATGCATAGGTTCACGCCCTAGATTTCACCACGGACTAGAGATATATACTTATGTGTTCCTTAGAGCAATATTTCGATTCGGTTTACAAAACGGAGAATGCGATAACGTTAATATAATAATCTCTGATTGCGAGAGTTTTACACATTTTAACTGTAAATATTACGAACTTTTCTTTTCATTTTTGCTTTTTTTTTCATTTTTAAAGAAACTTTTTCTCTCAATATTGTTATAAATATGCAATGTTTGTCATTTTTGAGGTTCATATTTTGTCAATACTTCTTATTCAGCATACACTCTACCGTGGTGGATCTTTTATTATATCCTTCTTAATTTACGAGTATTGTTTAAGGCTTAATTAAATTTTCGTTTTCATTAGTTTATAACCTGAAAGATACCGAGCTACAGAACGATTAATTTCAGGACATCATTTCGTAGCTTTATAATATTTTTGCAACATATCAATTATCAATCTTCCCGGGATTTTGTTCATAGATTCAAGAGTAAAAGTGCCATAAACGAAAATAGAGCAAAATATATCCAACGGAAAACAAAAAGCCTAGCCAAAGACAATGCTTTCTTCTAAATTGCTATAATGCACTCATATGTCTTCATCAGGACAAATTTACGCTAACAATTTTGGCAATTTCTTCACGCTGATTTTTCCGCTGCCTGAAATATATTCATAATAGTGCGCGAATGAAAGGAAAATGTTCAGAAGAAAAAAAAAACTTAAGTATTCGGCATTCAACTGCAGTGGGAACTATGTGAACATTTTACAGAATCCAGAAAAAAAAAACGTCAGGCTAGCTGAGAGCTATGCAGGCTAGCTTAATAACAAACTGAGGGAAACCTATCACCAACAGCATCCCATATCATCGGACTTGAAACATCATTATCAATGAAATTCATCAATAACTACATAACTCGATCTATAGAAGAGGAATCCAATAACGTTTCCGACAATCGTTGAAGATAGTTGTGATGGTGGCTTATTTTAACAAAAATTATACCAACCAGGTCAACGGAGAGTGTTGTTGAAAAGAAAATGCATGCAACCACTAGCTGGGAGGGGGTAAGGGGGGGTAGCCTAACAGTCACACGTCATCGCATCTTAATCTTATTAAAGCAGCTTTGCCCAACTTAGATTTTGTCTAATCGCACTTTTACAACGCAGCTACATGATGCATGTTCCCCTTTTTCCACTTCACAGTTTCCACATCCTCAGCCAAGCTAGCATGAACGATGAAGATGACGGTGCTGTTGCGTAGGTAATATCTGGCTGACACTTAATGCCTGACCCACTTACAACTATTATTAGTGTGCTGCATGCGGACATAAAACCCCATGCTTGTTTCCAGCATCCCATTTTATGCCGAATGTGTTGCAAGGAAGCATTTGATAAGCTGAAATTTACCAACATTTTTAGGGGTAATATAATATTCTTGATGTTCTGTTCGTTATGGAACTTGATTGCTTTCCTTTTTTTCACTCTTCTTCCTCT
>PGFW01002936.1:4963-25173 GCA_003123925.1 Haematobia irritans
CTGACGTCCTGAGTATATATTAATGCCAACATTTGTTGGAACAATTCTTCTCAGCTTATTCGCCACCTCTCTTATTGCTAACATTTCAGACTGAAAACACTACAGTGATTAGGTAATCTTTTCGCTATTCGAAGTTCCAGTTTTTTAGAATATACTCCGAAACCCACTTGCCCATCCAATTTGGAGGCATTGGTATACAAATCTATATATCGTTTATTCCCCGGCGTCTGTGTGCACCACGCCACTACTTAGGCACATCTGGCAGTATTTTGAGGATCGAACTGTGACCGTGCTTTTTTTCGATCACAGTGGATTAGTTCACGCAACTTTACAGCCGTTGTGTTGCTGCTGACTGTTTGGCTAATATGTCTAAAGATAATGGAGTCAGCATGGCATTAAGAGATTCTGTTCCTGTCTAACTGAATGGGTCTCTGTATAATATCTCTGAATTGTGGAGGCAAATTTTCCCCTGATCTTACTAAGCCACATTCAACGAGCTATATCACCTTTTATCCTTTCTAGGGAAACCAAGATGATTGAATACCAACATTCCACAGAAGAGTGATAGACCTTCTTCTTAGGGAGTACCTGTTTTCATATACCTTGTATATATTTGCTTGCTAGTTATGTTTAAGTCGTCTAACAGCATAAATATTCAAAGTTGTCAGTCCATTTAATATCAAGCTCGAATGGACGTTATTGAATGTCCTTTCGATGTCTGACAGATAGTGAGCTTTCGATAAAGCTGACTAGTTTATGCAATGCGGTCCCAGTAGACCTGCCCTTCGAGTAAGCATGTTGTCGTTTCGAGATCAATCTTGAACCGACGCTAGTTCTAAGATAAATATCTGTCATCCTCTCAAGAGTCATAAGAAGGAATGAGGATAAACTGATTGGTCGGAAATCCTTCGCACTCGAGTGGAGAGGCTTTCCCCGGCTTATGAAAACGACTTTTTGTTTTCCCTCCATTTCATGGATAATATGCTTAAGTTGATACATCCTGTATATATCGCCGACAACCAGGGGATAATTCTGTCAGTCGCTTGTTGCAACTCCGCCGGAGTTATTCTATCAGGACCGGGGGATTGAATGGTCCAAAACTATTTAAAGCCCATTTTATTCCGATACAATTTCCTAGATAGGAAATGACCGCTAAGCCGCTGTGGCACCGCCAGAATATGGTTCAACCGTCTGATTTCCAGGAAAATGTGTGTCCAAAAGTACCTCCAGCGTCTCCTCACTGGACTTTGTCCAGTTGCCCGTCGATGTTTCAATTAGAGGTGTGCACGGGAGTAAAAAGTTTTAGTCACGCCTCACCACACTCACGACTGAAAAAATCATACTCACGCCACCGAAAACGTCGTAACTCACGATAAAATACCGATGACTCACGAAAAATATCGTGACTCACGAATAATTTTATTATTAATTTACGGAAATCGACAAGCCTCTTTCTGAATCAGAAATAAGCGGATCCTCTTACGAAGTCGAGGAAGATACCAAAGATGCAGACTTGAACCTTATGGTTATTGCGAGAGTCACCGAATCTCATGAAGAGGATATTCTTGATGATCTCGACGGAAGACGCTGATGTGACGGTTGTTGAAAATCTGGAATGGTCCTACGGATCCTCAGATAAATCTGTCACCATTGTAAGGCTGCATGTGCTGCTTAAAAGTTCTCCTGATGAAAGGAGACCATAGTATAGTTCTTATTCAAGAACCATATGTTTATAGAAACAAAATATGTGAATTAAGCTACTGCCGGGGTTAAAACTATGCAGTAACTGTAATGATGTAAATCGAGCCGCGTATAATTGCTAAAAATGAGCTCAACTTTGTTTCTGCATTCCTCAATGTGCAATACAGACACTGTCGTTGCCAGTATTTGAAATAGCAAATGGAAATATTGGGTTTCTTCGTCTATACATCGGGACATGATCAGGAAGATGTCTCCATCATGCCGTTAGAACTTAGTTTGAGGAGTCATTGAAAACAAGACAAACACTCATTATGGGATGCCGATGCAATTATGACACTGCATATATATGGGGACAAGTAGTGAATTATACAAGGAGGAGATGTCACTCCTAGAAGTTTATTATTGCGTAAACGTAAACTTTGGTAGTTTGCAATTAAAGGGAAGATGCCCCAAACCTTTGTTACTAAAAGAACAGGCAAGAGGTCTTTGGACGTCAACCTTCGCCTCGAAGAAAGAATGGAAATGATATCTGTGATCTGGCAGTTTTACAGTTTAAGCATACCTTCTAGATAACTACAAGTGCTTCAGATTCCATACTCGGTTAATTGTGGAGTGTTCAATACCTACCAAGACCATATTTCCGCCCACAAATGTTAGAAAGGCTTGACTGGAATACGGTCGCATACGGAACGTTCAATATGATAGATACCGGAAAATAACAGAGAACAAAAGTATGAGCACTGCTGCACAAAGTTAAATCGATACACGCAGTGGGGAGAAAAAGTTACATAAAGGCGATCAAACATTCACTGAAAGTGCATGCCCTTAGAGGGGAAGCCAAGGGGGGAAAAATCGACCCTATCGACATTCTCGACATTGAACTAGGTCCCTCAATTTTTGAACTGGAAGCTCGATTCGTCCACTTGGCTTCCTTTTGAAACAAAAACTGTTTCACTTTTAACGCAGTCTCTCGACAAAATCTTCAAACAATTTTGGGAGGTGGAGGAGACCAAGCCATGAAAAAGATAAATCATTCGGAAACCCAAAAAAGACCTAACTATTATTTACCTCATCATGCGGTGATAAAACCCGACCTGTTCCAACCAAGTTACGAGTTGTATTCAACGCGTCGTCTCCGACTTCTAGCAAGAAAAGTCTTAATGACATTTTATATCCTGGATCTATCCTGCAACAGGACCTCGGAGTCAATGTTGCCCAATTTTTGGCAATTAGGACCTTACTACAATTGGCTGAGGACATTCGAAACACCCATCCTTTAGCTGCTAAATTTCTAGAAGAAAATACGTACTAGCGGGAGGACATACAGTGAGTAAGGCAATAATTTCTGGAAAACAATTAGAAAGTACATTACTATCTGCCGGTTTTGACCTCATGAAATGTACCTCCAACGATCCTTAAGTCATCAAGGACCTTCCTAAGGAAAAACTTCTTTCATTAGATTATTAGCACCAAGACCTTAGGCGATAAAAATGGAACATTAAACAGACCTCGGTTTTCCTTCCCTCAACCTGATATTGGACTTAAATCTTCCTATGTTATACTAAGCGAGAAGTTGTTTCGGCAATTGTTCGACGTCGTCGCCAAACTCATCATACAACAAATCTAGCTGGAGAAAGTCGGATGGGACGATGGCCTAAAACCACTGACTTGCATTACACGGCAAAATTTCATAAAGACCTGCCATGACATTCAAAATGTTAAAATACCTCGCTGGTACAATTCACACCAGAATCCGGAGAGTACGAATTACACGGTTTCTTGCGACCTCTTCGGTGAGAGCCTATGCTGCGACTTTATACCTCCGACTTCAAACGGGGAACGATATAAGTCGCCATTTATTAGTTGATAAAACTCGTGTAGCCCCGACCAAAAAGCTGTCGATCCCGAGACTTGAACTTTGTGGCGCAGTTTTACTCTCGACTTCGGTATCTTCTACAGTGCCACGTCTACTGTTGACATCATACGACCTACATTTGAGGACCGACACAACGATTGTTCTATCCTGGCTGAATCGACTTTCATGTATCATAAATCACGGAAAAAGTTGGGACCTCAAACTGGCGACATGTAGAATCTCGATATAACCCACATCGTAACAAGGGGATGTTCGTCAACTGACCTACAGACTTAACTACGACCTGGGCCAACCTGGTTGGAAGAACCAAAAAGCTGTTGGCCGATTCCAAAACAACTTTAGAAATAAAACCGGTAAATTCATTTCTCACAACGACTTTTGAAGACCCTTTGGAGCGATTTTCTTTATGGTGCTTATGGTGTTCTCGCCAGAGAATTTAACCGCTCGAGTCGCGCCGAGATATTGGACTCATCTCGTCTCAAATTTAGCCGCCCAATTAATCACATACTATTGATTTCAAAATCAAAAAAAGTATTATAATCGTTGAATTTGTGGCAAAATTGGGAGAACTTTCCACCCGCAATCAATTAGAAGATTATGGTGTTCTCGCCAGAGAATTAGCCGCGAGTTCGCGCCGGAATATGTCGACTCATCTTCGTCTCAAATTTAGCGCAATTAATCACAAAACTATTATTTAAAATCAAAAAATGTATTAATACTAGTAAACAACAAAAAATGTATTAAAAGCAAAAAACTAGAAATTTTGATTTTATTTATCATGCTTTTTTATCCAATTAGAAAATAATTAATCAAGCCTTGAATCGTTTTTTGTATGTATGGTGTCTTTATTTTTTACAACTTTATTTCGCAAATAAATTTTGAATTGCTTCATCAGGAGTCGATACATACACTAAAAGTGGTCTGATAAACTTTTAATCATGACATGTAAAAATTCTTTCTCAAAATTGGCTTTTTCAAATTGCACCATATATTTAGTGCGTTTTATAGATCAATTTATAATAATTAAAGATTTTTAACAATTTGTATATTAACAAGTATACAGGAGAACAGAAAACAAAGAATTACATATACACTTTCGTTACAAAACATTCAGTGTAAAGCAACAACAACACATAAAAGCTTTAAAACTATTAGTAGTAGTGATACTACGTCTATGATACTTTTATTGCACTGATTTCCCTCTTCGCTTTCTTCTGATGCTGAGTACTTGTAATCTACTGGTTGTCTATGATGTGTCTGTATATGCTGAGCATGTTATCTGGTAATCTGATTTGTAGTTCAGTTCTTCTTTCTTCTGTGGGTACATTGGTTAATTGTACAAAATTTTCAACCCCAGATATGCGAGCGTACTATATGTAGTACACCTGTTATGTTTCAGGTTTCTGCGTTTACAAGTGTTTATTTTCTATTTAACTGTTTGGTGTGGCTACCAGATATTACGGTCAAGCAAACATGCGTTTATATGTTTTGTCTTAGGTCAACTTGCTTATGTGTATTTTTTCTTGGATCAGAGATTTCAGTTTTGTGAAATTACAAAAGTGTGAAGATGTCACGTAATCGGCGAGAAAAAGTTCGTATATGGCATATTTTATTATTGTTTGCGTTGTATATGTTTTTTTTTAATTTATAATAGTTGTAAAAACATACGTAGCAAAGTGATATGTGAAAAAAAAAACATATAAAAACGCAACAATAATAAAATATGCATATAGAACTTTTTCTCGCCGATTACGTGACATCTTCACCTTTTGTCAATTCACAAAACTGAAATTCTTTATCCAAAAAAAATACACATAAGCAGTTAACCCTAGACAAAAACATATAAACGCAGATGGTTTGTTGACCGGTATATTTCTGTACCACACCAACAAGTAAATATTAGGAAAATGCTAAACCACTTAAACGCAGAACGCTGATCACACTAACACGGTGTATTACATATAGTACGCTCGGCATTTATCTGGTTAGAAACTGTTGTACAGTTAACAATGTAGCCCAGGAAGAGTATGAACTACAAATCAGATACAGATACATTGCTCACATTACAGACACAATCTAGGACAAGACAAGTAGCATATACACAGTACCAGCATCAGAGAAAAGCAAGACGGGGAAACTCAGTGCCAATAAAATAATAGACGTAGTATCATACTACTATTAGTTTTAAGCTTTATGTGTTGTTGTTGTTTTACACTTGAATGTTTTTGTACTTATATACGAAGTGTATATGTAATTCCTTTTGTTTTTCCTTTGTTCTCTGATACTTTGTTATATTACCAATGTTAAAATCTTTAATTATTTATAAGATTGACTAAACCACTAAAATTTATGCTGCAATTTGAATAAACAATTATTTGAGAAAGAATTTTACTGTCGATGATTAAAATTTATCAAACCTACTTTTAGTGTAGCAATCGGATCCTGCATGAACGCAATTCAATCTTATTTGCGAAAGTATTAAAAGATAAAAGAACCAATACATACAACAAAAACGATTCTCAAGCTTGATTAATTATTTTCTATTGGATAAAAGCAGAGATAAGAATAAAATCAAAATTTCTTTGTTTTGCTTTTAAATACATTTTTTGGTTGTTACTAGTATTAATAATTTTTGATTAAATCAATAGTTGTGATTACATTGGCGGCTAAATTTGAGACGAGATGAGATCGGAATATTCGGCGCGACTCGGCGGCTTTAATTCTCTGGCGAGAACACCTAATTTTCTAATTGATTGCGGTGAAAGTTTCAAATTTGGCCACAAATCAACGATTATTAATTACATTTTTTGATTTAAATCAATAGTTGTGGGATTAAATTGGCGGCTAAATTTGAGACGAGATGAAGTCGACAATATTTCGGGCGCGACTCGGCGCCTTAATTCATCTGGCGAAGAACACCATAGGCACCATAAAGAGAAAATCGCTTCCAAAGGGTCTTCAAAAAGTCGTTGTTGAGAAATGAAATTTACCGTTCTTTTATTTCTAAGTTTGTTTTGTGAATACGGCCAAAATCTTTTTGGTTCGTGGTCCAAACACAGGTTGGCCAGTCTAGTAAGTCTGTAGGTTCAGTGGACGAACATACCCCTTGTTTACGATGTGGGTTATATCAGAGATTCTAATGTCGCCAAGTTTGAGGTCCCAGATTTTTCCGTGATTTTATTTGATACAATGAAGTCGTTCAAGCCAGATAGAACAATCGTTGTGTCGGTCCTCAAATGTAAGGTCGTATGATGTCAACATAGACGTGGCACTGTAGCAAGATCACGAAGTGCGAGAGCTTAAAACTGCGCCACAAGTTCAAGTCTCGGGCATCGACAGCTTTTTTGGTCGGGATACACGAGTTTTATCACTAAAAATTTGGCACTTTATCGTTCCCCGTTTGAAGTCGGGAGGTATAAAAGTCGCAGAATAGCTCTCTCCAACAGACTCGCTTAAAACGTGTAGTTCTACTTTGGATTCTTTGTGTGAATTGTACCCAAGCGACGATTTTTAACATTTTTGAATGTCATGCAGGTACTTTATGAAATTTTGCCGTGTATGCAAAGTCCAGTGGTTTTAAGGCCATTCGTTCCCATCCGACTTTCTCCAGCTAGATTTGTTGTATGATGTAGTTTGGCGACGACCGTTCGAACAATTGCCGAACAACTTCTCGCCTTAGTATAACATAGGAAATTAAGTCCAATATTTCAGGTTAGGAGGGAAGGAAAACGAATGTCTGATTTTAATGTTCCTTTTATCTAAGCCGTCTTGGTTGCTAATATTTTCGGATAAAGTCAGGCAATCTAATGAAAAGAAGTTTTTTCTTAGGAAGGTCCTTGATGACTTAAGCGATCGCTGGAGGTACATTTCATGAGGTCAAAACCGGAGATAGTTAATGTTACTTTCTTAATGTTTTCCAGAAATTATTGCCATTACATCATGTATGTCCTCCGTAGTACGTATTTTCTTCTAGAATTTAGCAGTAAAAGGATGGGTGTTCAATGTCCTCAGCCAATTGTATGTAAGGGTTCCTAATTGCCCCAAAAATCCCTGGGGCAACATTGACTCCGAGGTCTGTTGAGGATAGATCCAAGGATATTAAAATGGTCATTAGACTATTTCTTTGCTACGAAGTCGGAGACGACGCGTTGAATACAACTCGTAATTAGGTTGGAACAGGTCGGGTTTTTATCAGCGATTGATGAGGTAAATAATAGTTTAGGTCTTTTTTGGTTTCCGAATGATTTTATCTTTTTCATGCTTTGGGTCTCCTCCACCCTCCCAAAATTGTTTGAAGATTTTTGTCCGAGAGACTGCGTTAAAAGTGAAACAGTTTTTGTTTCAAAGGAAGCCACGTGGACGAATCGAGCTTCCAGTTCAAGAATTGAGAACCTAGTTCAATTGTCGAGAATGTCGAGTTAGGCTGACTGTCTGGAGTAATTATATTAATGCCACATTTGTTGGAACAATTCTTCTCAGTTATTCGCCACGCTCTCTTATTTGTAACATTTACCCCAACTTCAGACTGAAAAACACTACTAGTGATTAGGTAATCTTTTCCGTATTTCTTAAGTTCACAGTTTTTTAGAATATACTCGAAAACCACTTGCCCCATCCATTTGGAGGCATTGGTAATATACCAATCTAATTTATCGTTTATTCCCCGGCGTCTGTGTGCACCAGCCACTACGTTAGGCAGCATTCTGGCAGTATTTTGAGGACGACTGCTGACCGTGCGTTTTTTCCAGATCACGATGATAGTTTCACGCAACTTTTACAGCCGTTGTTTGCTGCTGACTGTTGGCTAATAGTCTAAAAGGATAATGAGTCAGCATGGCATTAAGAGATTTGTTCACTGTTAACTGATATGGCGTCTCTGTATTAATATCTTGATTGTGGATGGCAATTTTCCCCTGACTTACTAGAGCCAAATCAATGCGTATTCACCACTTTTATCCTTTCGTAGGGAAACCCAAGATTGTAATATCCAAAACATTCCACAGAAGAAGGTGATAGACACTTCTTTCTATGGCAGTTACCTGTTTCATCATAGCCTTTGTATATTTGCTTGTCCTAGTTGTGGCTGAAATAGTCTTCGTTAGAAGCTCGTCTACCAGCATAACATATTAAAGTTTGTCAGTCCATTTTAATCTCAAGCTCGAATGGACGTATTGAATGTCCTTTCCGATTGTCGACAGATAGTGAGCTTTCGATAAAAGCTTGATATTTAAATGCAATGCCGGTCCCAGTAGGACCTGCCTTCGAGTAAGCATGGTTGTCGTTCGAGATTTAAAAATTCTTTTTTTTGAACCGACGCTAGTTCTAGATAAAATATCTGATAATCCTCTCAAGAGTCATTAAGAAGGAATGAGGATAAACGATTTGGCTTCGAAAATCCTTCGCACTCGAGTGAGACGGCTTTCCCCGCTTATTTGAAAACGACTTTTGTTTTCCCCATCCACCTTTCATGGAATATATGCCTAAGCTGATACTCCTGTATATATCGCGCACCAGGGGATAAATTCTGTCAGTGCTATGTTTTGCAACTCCGCCGGAGTTTTCCTATCAGGACCGGGATTGAATGGTCCAAAACTATTTAAGCCATTTTATTCCGATACAATTTCTTAGATAGGAAATGACCGCTAAGCCGCTGTGCCACCGCCAGAATTTATGTTACAACCAGCTCTGAATTTTTCAGGAAAATGTGTGTCCAAAAGTACTCCAGGCGTTCCTCACTGGACTTTGTCAGTTGCCCGTTCGATGTCAATTTAGAGGTGATTGCACGTGAGTAAAAGTTTAGTCCGCTCACGCACACTCACGACTGAAAAATCATTACTCACGCACGAAAACCGTAACTCTACGAAAAATACCGTGACTCACGAAAAAATTATCGTGACTCTACGAATAATTTTTTATTATTAATTTACGGTAAATCGACAAGCCTCTTCTGAATCGAGAAATAAGCGGATCCTCTTACGAGTCTGATGGAAGATACCAAGATGCAGACTTTGAACCTTGATGGTTTATTGCGAGAGTCACCGAATGATTCTGAAGAGGATATTCTTGGATTGACTCGAGCTGGAAACGGACTGAGTGACGGTTGTTGAAAATCTCGATGGCTCCACGGATCCTCAATAAATTCTATTAAAAAGTCCCTGATGAAAGGAGACATAGATATAGTCTTTATTCCAAGAACATATGTTTATATGAAACAAAATATGTGAATTAAGTATCCGGGTTCAAACTATTGCAGTATTGACTTGGTAATGTATGTTAATTCGAGCCTGTATTATTGCTAAAAATGAGCTCAACTTGTTTCTGCTTCCTCAATTGTGCAATACAGACACTTGTCGTGTGCAGTTTTAGAAATAGTTCAAATTGAAATGATTGGGTTTCTTCGGTTACATGGACATTGACTAGGAGATGGTCTCCATATGCGTTAAGAACTTAGTTGAGGGTCATGAAAACCAAAGACAAAACTATTTATCGGAGATGCGATCAAATTGTCACATTATAGTATTTGGTAAGTAGTGACTTAATACAAACGAGAGAGTTCACTCCTAGAGTTTATTTTGCGTACTAATTTGTAGTTTGCAATAAGGAGATGCACTCAACCTTTGTACTAAGAACAGGCAAGCAGGTTTTGGACGTCACCTTTTCGCTCGCGAAGATTGAATGAAGATGATATCTGATTGCAGGTTTTAATGTGAACATAGTCTCTTCATATCATCACTAATTCCAGTTTCAAATTTGATGTTCATTTACCACCAAGACCTATTTCGCAAATGTTAGGAAAGCTGACTGGAATAAGGATATAGGCGGATATCGTTCATATGATGATTACCGAAATTACCAGAGACAAATATGAGCACTGTGCAAGTTTATCGAAAACGCATGGATGAGGCATTACTAAGGCGATCAACATTTCACTGAAAAGCTGCATGCCTTAGAGGGAGCCAAGGCGGGAAAAAACTCGACCATTCCATGGTGGTCTACGAGTTAGGTAATATGAGGAAAGTCGTTGCAAGATAGCTCTTTAACAAAGCAAAGTCCACCAGCACTTTTCCTGTGGTTGGGACGCTTACAAGAAGGAAACTCTGAGAGGATACAGGCCGAGAACTGATGAAATGTCAGCATCAACTCTTGGATGATTTACTTGCAGCAGCATTGAGAATACGTCGAGGCTTTCCAGACTACGGAAGTGCCAGCATCCAGACTCCGCTCCAGGTATTCATTAAAACATCGGACGGAAATATTTGACAACGTCCAATGAGTAGACGTGGAGGTATATTAGACACACATCTTTTCCCGGAAATCAGACGGTTGAACGCATGTACTGCGGTGCCACAGTTGGCTCACGGTCGTTTCCTATCGAGAAATTGTATCGGAAATCATAGAATTAAATATGCACGTTAAATAGCTTTGGATCATTCGAATCCCTCGGACCTGATGGAATTACTCCACGGCAAGATTAGCAAGGGATGGCTTGAGCAGAATTATCAGCTGGTTGTCGGCGATATATATAGGATGTATTGACTTAGCATATATTCCAGGAAAGTGGAGGAATCAAAAATCGTTTCATACCTAAACGGGAAAAGACCTCTCACTCGAATGCGAAGGATTTCCGACCAATCAGCTTTATCAATCATTCTACTTAAGGACTCTGGAGGGATGATAGATTTTATCTTAGAAGCTTAGCGTCGATTCAAGTTTGCTCTCGAATACGAAACTATGCATACTCAATTACAATGAACTAGTCAGCTTTATTGAAAGCTCACTTAATCCTAGTCAAGAATACACAAATCGTGGCGTTTCTAGACATCGAAGGGGCGTTCAATAAATGTCCATCCGAGCTCGATATTAAATGGACTGACAACTCTGATATTGTTGATGCAGGTAATACTTGGCTGTTAGACACAAAACTTCTAAGGAAGAGACGCATTTCAAGGCACACATAGGAAAGAGCAAACATACAAAGGTATGTGAACAGAGAGGCACTCCCAAGGGAGGAGTTCTAATCAGCCTCTTCTTTGGAATGTTTGCTTATAACAACCTTCTGGTTTTCCCTTAGAAAAAGAAAGCGCAAAAGTGGTGGGCATACGCAGATGATGTGGCGCTAGCAGTCAGGGGACAATTCCATTCAACAGTTAGAGATATTATACAGAGAGCCTGCCGGATGACTGAGAATGGTGCGAAAGATAGTGGTCTTGGGGTAATCCTGCAGAAGAGCAGAAGCTAGTCACTGTACTGCAAGGATCGCCCAAACTCCCCAATGGGTTAGGCCATTTCTTAGGGTGGTATTGAAATTCCCTTTAGTGAGTGTGTAAAATACCTATGGCTTATTTTGGACAGGAAGCTGAACTTTAGCTTAATATTGAAGGAAAGGGAGAGGAAAGCAAACGTTAGCTTTTAGCTCGTGCAAAAAGGCAATAGGGAAAAAGTGGGGACTAAACAAAGAATTATGCATTGCTAATACACGCAGGTGGTTTAGACCTAATAATGCTATATGGTGTGTGTAGTCTGGTGGCGCAGGCAACTTAACCAGCGACAAAGTTTAGAAGCAAAAGTTACAACGTATGGCGTGGCTTGTGTATCTCAGGTGCATTCAGGCAAGACAGGAACAAATCCGCCGGTAATGTCATACTGATCTCTATTGCCTTTAGACATAATTGGGCCAACAGTTTCAGCTGCAACAACGGTTGTGCGGTTCGCCGAGCTATTGCTGTGGTTCGGAAAATAAAGTTAGGTTCACAGTTCGGTCCTCAAAATAATGGCCAGATGTGTCCCTAGACATAGTGGATTACACTTTGCGCGAGACCGACTTTTCGACAATAAGAGTTGGACTCTATTCCCAACAGTGAGGCGTGGTGTACACGGACCCCGGGGAATAAAAGATATATAGATTTCTACCATGATGGCTCCAAAATTTGGATGGACAAGTGGTTTCGGAGTATATTCTAAAGATCTGGAACTTCGAATAGCCGAAAAGATTACACTGGATCACTGTGTTGTTTTTTTCAGGCTGAAATATTAGCATAAGAGAAGTGTGAATTGGCTGAGAAAGTAATGCTCCCAAGCAATATATGTGCATTAAATATATACTCGAGAGCAGTCAAACTTTGCAATAAAAATCCTTGGGACTCTGTTGTTCGGCTCAACCTCGAAATGGCCATCGACTGCCGCAAAATCTCTCATGGAGATGCGGGCAGCACAATATTCACCTATAAATGGGTGGCCTGGCCATCAGGAACATACCGAGGAACTGGCGAGCGGATGAGTTTGGCAAGGCTAGGGACTAAACCTTCATTTCCAGGGGGAACTAGAATATTGTTGGTATGCTCACTAGGCTTACCTGGCCAAGCTCAATGGCTTGACGTGTAGAAGGCTGTTATGATGGCAAAATGTTCGATGGGAGAATTGCAATGGGTCTGTAACGACACCAAGCAAATATGGCCCCATTTCAATTAAACCGCACAACTAGATATTTAATGATATTTTCCAGAAGTATATCAGCTCCTGATATCTGCTATAACGGGTCGCTGGCCTGATAGGCGATTTTGCAAATACTATTGGTGCGAAAGTTTAATGACTATTGGTATGAGCTGTCATGATGCGGAGGAAAAGGAATCAATAAAACACCTCTTTTAGGGGCATATAGCTTCAGATTACTGGCGGACCTGAAAAACGTTAACTTAAGCAGTCTGCTAATGTTTATGAAACAATCTGGTTGGTTCAAACGAAGAAAATAATCAGAAGTTCAGCGGTTTAAAACTAGAGTGCCCATATGTAATAGGTACTTTTAGTAATGTGGTATCACAATGGACTGATAGTAGGTAAGTGAGCCTGAATCTTAACTCGGAGCTGCCACTTTACTAATCCTTTAACCTAAGGTTAACCTACCACTCGGCGTGTGAAGAGTTGGGTTAACATTCCTTTAGTCTTTTGTATGTGACTCAGGGGATTCAGGAGCGTTTGCGGTGATGCACGGGCTCTAAGGTATAGCCGGCATGTCTTTTTTAATCGGACTAACTCCAAAAGCGGCTGTTCCCAAACGTTTGCCAATTAGCTAATCAAGCACAGCTTTAAAGCAATCCATAGACCTCTGGTCCGAAAATGCATTAACTTATATCTTCCTGATACGCATACCAGCATCTGCCGCGTCGAGATTTGGTCCGCGGAAACTCTTTTCGCACTTCTGCAGTAGACATCCAGACATCGCTTCTCAATTTCCCCCCATTTTTGCTTTTGGACATTACCGTCCCAATGCTCCTTTATTTAATGTAGCCATCAACAAGCTGTCTTTTGGCAAACTGAGGCAGAACGATCTTTGATCCCGTCAAGAGGATGGCAGTTCATCCGGTGATCGTTCCCTTTTGCCAGCTCTCAAGAATTCCTGGTGCGCATTTTAAGGAAATCGCTTTGCGTAGCCGACAACGTGCTTAGGTCGACAGATTCCTAATTTTTTTAGGATAAAACAAGCATTTCTGCGTTCTTGAAAATCTACTTTCGTGAGTGGATTCGTCCTTTTTGATGTCGTTTCCTTAGAAAAGGTTCGACTTGTCAAAGCTGTCGGCCAACCTGACGACCGTCTAAGGTCCGACAAATTGTTCATTGTTCAAATATTATAACTCGCAGTTGATACCCGTCCACTGGCTTTGAGAGTTAGGCAACCCAGTGGAATGACTTTGAATTTCGCTGCATGGTGACTTAATTTTCCACCAACACGTGAAATTCGTAAATATGTATTATTCCATGAAAATAAACCGCTATTAAAAAACACCCTTCAGTTCGACGCTTGAATTTATTTTCATATGTAATTTTTCGATTTCATTTAGTTATTTTTATTTTTTGTTGCCTAGTGTAAATTCGATTTTGTAATATTTACATTTTTCAAACATTTCTTTAAATTATTACTTTATTCAATTTTTATACCCTAACACACATAGTGGTCAGGTATAATAACTTTGATCTGCCAAAGAAAATGTGCCTACGAGAAAATATTGATTTTTAGACCCCATAAAATAATACCGATGCGATCAGAATCACCTCCTTAGTCGACTGTAGCGCTTGCTGTCCGTCCGTCCGTCCATGTATTTTGTTAGTATCGCACGGATTCCGGTCGCAAATTGATTAACAGATTTTGTTGGTATGTGGCTGTTGTTTGGTAAGAGACCGACGCTATTTGGAATTTGCGAAAGAAATCGGTTCCTTGATTTAGATATAGCTCCCTAATATATGTATCGCCCGATTTTCCTAAATTTTGGCCATTAAAGTCCCTGTATTTTATTCAACCGATCTGACTCCAAGTTGGCCAAATTTAATTTTCTAAAGCACTTACTATATGTGCACAAAATCATCTACTCTAATGTTCTATAGTACTGACTATATATGCAAAATATCATCCAAATCGGTCAGATGTAGATATAGCTTCCATATATATGTAGCGCCGGATTTTTAAAATTTCCTAATATAACCTTATTTTTTGACCCTACGTGGTCCATTTATTAACCGATCTATGTGCTCAAATTTTTAGCACAAAGTAATCTCTCCTGTAATATTAAAAAAACCTGCAAAATATAATTCCAAATACGTTTCAGATTTAGGATATAGCTTCGCATACACGACCACAGAAAAAACATGTTTGGAACATTGTTTGCCGCATCCATTTTATGCTTATTTAGAGAATGTAAATTGTACGCGAAAACCCATATTTCTTGTCTTTGTAAAATAATTTTGAGGCGGAGAAAATAATTATGTTCGGCAATAGCGATTTTAAAATGGTTCTTCAAATGCGCAAACTATGTTCTATTATTTAAATTTATAGAATTTGAGACCGATTATATGAGTCAGGAAAATCATTGTACCTGACCTTTTTTCCAAATTATTTTTATCTTTTTGCGAGAAAAAAAGTTATTTTTATAGTTTAGCTATAGACATGTCTACACCATTACATAGGCCATAAAAGACCATGTACATTGTTTTTCGTGACATTTTAAATTTTTTAATTTTTTTGGCAGCGAAAGAATTTTATAAAACATTGAGCAAGGTACACCACAATTTTCATTTTGCGGTCAGTCGTGTGTTGATTTTTCTAGTAAGGAACCGAAGAAATACGGAATAATTGTGTTTTGAGTTAATTTATTTATTCCAGAAATGGCACGTGGTTTATGTGAATACAAAAAAAGGAAAGTGTAATTGAAAAAACTGTACTTGTTTATTGTTCATGCATTTTGATATATGGTATAATTATTTTTATTGCATTACAATTGATGTCCTGCGTATTTAACATTTGATGGGCACGAAGATAAATATGGAATGATTACTTATTGTTGAAATTCGAAGCCAAAACTTAGATTTGTGTAAAAATATGTGAATGTTTGCTTGCACGACATTATAAATTACAAATAAACAATGAATTAGTTATAAATAAAAAAAAAAAACAAATAAATAAAGTTGATTTTGTGTTTTCTTTCTTCAAGTGGCGTCCTTTTTTCGAACGACGAATAAAGTTTTTTTCATAAAAATCAAAACATTTTAGGCTGTGACCATGTTCTTTTTAACTATGAAGAAAAAACAATTTTTTAGCGAATAACATAATATCTTTAGATTTCGTGACCAGTTGTCTTTTAATGGAAACAAAATTCTTGCTTATTCAGATATAGATAACATTTGCAAAATGAGGTACAACTTTGTATTTTTCTTAGAACCATGTTTCACTGAGCCTAACATGGTTGACCAAAGTTAAAATAGTTTACATGGTTCGGACCGCATAAAATTAGCTGCTATCATATTTTTTTGGCTTGCTTGCGAATATTGATTGTTGACAATCATAGTTTCTTCCTCTGGTGATATACTATGCATCGCCCGTTTTTGAAAAAATGTACTCTTTTATAATCTTTATTTCTGACCGCATATAGCCTTATTTAGTACCCGATCTTACTCTAATTTAGCATCAAGGTAATCCTGTTCTGTGGTTATCAACAAATATCTGAGAAAATATCAATAATAATCGTTCATAATTTAGATATAGCGCCACATATAAATGCATCGGATCGAGTTTTCCACAATTCTGGCCATTAATTACTATTATTTATTAAGCCAATGTTGCTCAAATCTTCAAATGTACATGTATTAGCCGAGTACTATATAGACCTTACATGTAGCTCTTACATAAATCTAATTGCCCTATTTATCGGAAATTTGGATTTATACCACACTATTGAGCGATTTCCTTTCTTTTTTTAAATAATGGGACCAAGTATTCAAGTATTCGGCAAATATGCACACTTCAATTATTCAATATATTTCTGTTTCAGATTGTGATTAAAATTCCCAATAAAAATGTGTCCCTCAATGTTCTAATATTGAAAACGCGAAATGACATACCCCACAACCATGTTTACTAATTCAGTAGGAGTGTTTAGGGTATGATAAGTCGGCCCCCGCTCGACTTTCATACTGTACTCACTTGTTTTATTGATGATTGTTTGTTTTATTATCATTTCTTAATTGAGATAATTGTTATAAACAACAACAATAACAATAACAAACTCAACGTCATCTACAGCCAGTGTAGAGAGTGTTGTTGCCAAAGATCATTTCTTCTTTGCTTTGTCCTTGACGAACATAAAAGGGAAGCAAGAAGTTAGTTGGTCATTGATTTTCGTTATAATCGGCACGGGCGACATCACACCATTAAAGTATAAACATACATCAAACATTATAGACTTCCAATAATCAATAAAAAATATATAAGTGAAATAATTTGTGAATACATTTTTTAAAACTAATTAAAATAAAAACAGTGCTAAACTAAAATAAAAAGTCTTTTAAACTAAACTAAAGTTGAAACAAAACGGTAAATCGGACGGGAAAATAAACCAACAAGAACAAACAGTGAAATATTAAAAAAAGTTCAAAACCACAAAAACACAATAAAGTCTAAAAAATATAACTAAAAAAATAAATCCTAATTCATACTCAACTAAACACTTATAATACATTTTTTGATAATCATAATTTAAATTTTTTAAATGTACTTTCGGTTAATATAAGGAGTGTATCAATGTATTCAATTAGTAAATTTAATCGATTTAGAAATGCAATTAGTAGTTTTACAAAGTTGCCTGACATTTCAGCAATGCAGGAAATGTGGTTCCGCAACCAAAATGTTGGTTTATCCTAAATTGGTGGTTTTAATGGTATCCATTGTGAGAGGTTTGATGGTTTTGGAGGAACCCCTATAGACTTTGTAGGGCATAAAAACAACTCCAACAGTACAAAGTACGATCTATATTTCGATTTTAGTCATCATTAGGATAACATGCAATATTATTCTTGAAGCTATTGATATACTCATAGAATAATCTATGAAAATAAAGGCCTTCTTATCGTCCTCACTAGTACTAGTCCTCCATCAATTTCTTACTACATAGTTTAACAATCTTCTCATCGTCCTCAATAGCACTATGGCCATCCACCGATATAATCTCATTGAACCTTGGCTTGCTTTTACCCAATACATTATTAAGAAATCTCCATATTTTCTTAGAGTCACCAGAATAGCGTCTCACATTCAGCATATAATAGTCCTCCATCAATTTCTTACGACATAGTTTAACAATCTTAATAACCCTTCTAATACGCTCTCGCAAAAGCATTTTCTTAAAACATATTAGCTCATATAGACCTCAGTCATCCACGATGAAACCTCATATCTAATATCATTAACCCTAGTAGTTTTCAACAGGCTCTGTGACTTCGATGTAATAAGCCAAACTAGCACATAAACCAGAAGGATCAGAAATACTGTCGAGTTGCGGCAGTATCGAATCAAGGATGCCTATCTATTTCACAAAGTCAATTTTCCCATTCCTCCTTATTACGTCCGGATTATAATTAATATCCAAATCAATGCAACAACTCAGAAATTTGTGATCAGATAACTCATTTTCTATAGCATAAACTGACAAGTTCTCTGGATTATTGTTATAAAGGGTGATTTGTAAAGAGCTTGATAACTTTTTTAAAAAAAAAAACGCATAAAATTTGCAAAATCTCATCGGTTCTTTATTTGAAACGTTAGATTGGTCCATGACATTTACTTTTTGAAGATAATTTCATTTAAATGTTGACCGCGGCTGCGTCTTAGGTGGTCCATTCGGAAAGTCCAATTTTGGGCAACTTTTTCGAGCATTTCGGCCGGAATAGCCCGAATTTCTTTGGAAATGTTGTCTTCCAAAGCTGGAATAGTTGCTGGCTTATTTCTGTAGACTTTAGACTTGACGTAGCCCCACAAAAAATAGTCTAAAGGCGTCAAATCGCATGATCTTGGTGGCCAACTTACCGGTCCATTTCTTGAGATGAATTGTTCTCCGAAGTTTTCCCTCAAAATGGCCATAGAATCGCGAGCTGTGTGGCATGTAGCGCCATCTTGTTGAAACCACATGTCAACCAAGTTCAGTTCTTCCATTTTTGGCAACAAAAAGTTTGTTAGCATCGAACGATAGCGATCGCCATTCACCGTAACGTTGTGTCCAACAGCATCTTTGAAAAAATACGGTCCAATGATTCCACCAGCGTACAAACCACACCAAACAGTGCATTTTTCGGGATGCATGGGCAGTTCTTGAACGGCTTCTGGTTGCTCTTCACTCCAAATGCGGCAATTTTGCTTATTTACGTAGCCATTCAACCAGAAATGAGCCTCATCGCTGAACAAAATTTGTCGATAAAAAAGCGGATTTTCTGCCAACTTTTCTAGGGCCCATTCACTGAAAATTCGACGTTGTGGCAGATCGTTCGTCTATTCATGATGAAATGTCAAAGCATACTGAGCATCTTTCTCTTTGACACCATGTCTGAAATCCCACGTGATCTGTCAAATACTAATGCATGAAAATCCTAACCTCAAAAGAATCACCCTTTAAATCCAATCATTACATTTTTGACTCAAAGGTCTGGTAACGTAAACATGACATGAGTGCAAATTATGTTCAATGAGGAGAGTAAATAATTCTCTATAACTTCTGTTGGGACAAAAAGAATCAACTTTCACATCACCTTTAAATAACACAAAATAAGAACTCAGGTTGTGAAGAATAAGTTCTATTTTTCTCAAAAAAATATCAACTGGAAATCGAGGTGACCTATAAACTGATATTATCGCCAACTTCCGTCTTTCAATATTAGGTTAGGTTAGGTTAAAGTGGCAGCTCGATTAAGTTTCAGGCTCACTTAGACTACTCAATCCATTGTGATACCACATTTAACTAAAAAAAAACTATTACATATGGGCACTTCTAGTTTTAAACTTCTCTATTATTTTCTTTTGTTGAACTAACCAGATTGTTCCAAAAACATTAACAGACTGCTTAAGTTAACGTTTTCCAGGTCCGCCAGTAATCTAAAGTTATATGCCCCTAAAATTTGCTTACGTCTTACACAAAATGCAGAACACTCACACAAGAGGTGTTTAATTGATTCCTTTTCCTCCGCATCATGACAGCTCATACCATAGTCATTAAACTTCGTACCAATAGTTTTTGCAAATTCGCCTATCACGAGAATTTCAATGCTATCCTCGCTACTTGTCAATATTACACGGTGTTTCAAATTTACGTTTACGTAGACA